>BGPR01004747.1:0-96037 GCA_013235015.1 Araneus ventricosus
CTATTCTGGTACCCCCGGTTGGGGTGGGGGGGGGCACTTTTTCCGTTGTTTAAAAACGGGAAAAGTGACGTCTCCCAACCCACAGAGTGTCCCAACCCAACCGGGGGTACCAGAATAGACCCCCTAGAGGGAAAAAAATTCTTAATGCCTGCAGAGAGAATAAATAAGAGACAGAGGTCTTGTGAATTTGAAAGATTACAAACAATCAACTAATCTAAGTCTGATGAAATGATATGATGTAATACAAAATTATCCCTTTCAATAGGGAATTTTTTCCGACATGGCCAGAAAGGTGGGAGTTTGAGCACGCGCAGTTAGCAATCAATAACAATTGGCTCCTATGCTAAGTCATCTTTTAATTACACCGCATCCTGTTTCTGTAAGAAAAAAGTTGTGTTGCAGTTATAAAATGTTTACATGATTACAAAAGTTAACGTGTTTTAACGTACGATTGGTTGAGACAATGTCTGTTGCATGACGCGTCGCATCCAACAGAAAGCATGATGTATGTATCTATTTTGTAACTAAAAATATTAAGTTAAATTTTCACATCTTACATAACTTACGGCACACATAACGTCTAAGTGTATAACGTTATTTGATTTCTGCTCAACTGAGGATACTGAACATTTGCCATTATTATTTATTGAATTCAAGCAAATTATATAAACATGTTGCAGTTTGGAACTCCCGTCTATACTTTATCTCAGTTAGTTTTACCTTTTAAAAATGTTTCTTCCATTTTATCTGGTTATGCAAACAAAATAAATGTGAAAATCAGGGAAAAGAAACGTACCAGTCAGAATGACTCCAAAAGTATTATTTGCTCCTCAAGTTTGCAAGAACTTTTACATAATATTGATCCAGCTCTTGTTAGAATGTGTTCATATTTAGCATCCAAACAGCAGATTGAAGCAATTGACCGAGGTCTGAGTTTGCATCCTGTTTTTTATTCTTCTAGTACAACATTTTTTGAAAATAGATTTGGATTTCCTGAAACTGATTTATGTCGAAACTATTTATTACCCAGAAATAGTAATTTAGTTTGTCCTCAGTTATATTTTAATGTTTTACAAAAGAGAGGTTTTAAAACTCGAACTTTTAAGAAGGTCACCGGTTTGCGAACAAGCTCAGAAAGTGCTGAATCCACTTCAAACTGGATTGAACGCATACCAGTGATACGTGGATGGACAACCAAAAATAAAGTCAAGACACAAAGTGAAGTTGAGCAACAACGAAAATTAAAGACTCTGCTTTCAGATGAAAGTTTAAGTCTTGAAGAACAACAAAGATTAAGAATAGCTTTTGCCGAAGGATACAGTGCAGCTGACTCCAAAGAAAAAACTAGTTCAAAGTTAGGAATGTTTAATATTTTTAGAGATCTTCTTGGGATTATTCTAATTTTGTATATCCTTTCATCTGTAATGACAGGGTCATTTCGAAGAGTTTTCATGGGTACTGCTAATGAAGTATATCCTGAAGAAATTGATGTAACATTTGAAGATGTTAAGGGCGTAGATGAAGCCAAGCAGGAGCTACAAGAAATTGTAGAATTTTTACGAAACCCAGAAAAGTTCTCTGCCCTAGGTGGAAAATTACCAAAAGGTGTATTATTAGTTGGTCCACCAGGGACAGGGAAAACCTTGTTAGCTAGAGCAGTTGCTGGTGAAGCTGATGTACCTTTTTTCCATGCAGCTGGTCCAGAATTTGACGAGATACTTGTTGGACAAGGTGCACGCAGGGTAAGAGATCTTTTCAGTCGAGCAAAATCCAGGGCACCTTGTGTCATTTTTATTGATGAAATTGATTCTGTTGGTGCAAAACGTAGCAATTCTTTACTTCACCCATATGCCAATCAAACCATCAATCAATTGCTCACTGAAATGGATGGTTTTCGTCAAAATGAAGGAGTTATTGTCTTGGGTGCTACAAACCGTCGTGATGACTTGGATAAAGCACTGTTACGACCAGGCCGGTTTGATGTTGAGATCACTGTTAGCATCCCAGACCTTAATGGACGTAAAGAAATACTAGAATTGTATCTTGGTAAAGTAAAGCTTGCTTTGGATGTAGATGTCGAAGTATTAGCGCGTGGAACAACTGGATTTACTGGAGCTGATTTGGAAAATATGGTAAATCAAGCAGCCTTAAGAGCTGCAATTGATAAAGCAGAAGCAGTATCTATGTCATACTTGGAGAATGCTCGAGATAAAGTTCTTATGGGACCAGAGAGGAAATCTCGTATACCAGATGAAGAAGCTAACATTATCACTGCTTACCATGAAGCTGGCCATGCTCTAGTAGCTCATTATACAAAGGATTCACACCCATTGCATAAAGTAACGATTATACCCAGAGGTCCTTCTCTAGGACATACTGCATATATTCCTGAGAAAGAGCACTATCACGTAACTAGAGCTCAAATGCTTGCTCAAATGGATACCCTCATGGGCGGCAGAGTTGCTGAAGAACTGATATTTGGACATGAAAAAATTACCTCTGGTGCTGCAAGTGATTTAAAACAAGCTACAGCAATTGCAACACATATGGTGAAAGAGTGGGGGATGTCAGACAAAGTTGGAGTGCGCACTTTTGATGAAGATCGCAACTCACTTGTTGTAGTCAGTGAATTATCAGCTACTACCACTGAGGTAATTGATGCTGAAATCAAACGAATTCTTTCTGAATCATATGAAAGAGCAAAGAACATACTTAAAATACATTGTAAAGAACATAAATTAATAGCTGAAGCTTTGTTAAAATATGAGACCTTAGATGCAGCAGATGTCAAAGAACTAATTTATGATAATGTTATGTCCCGAGTTAGCAAAAAATGAAAATTTATCATTGTTGGTAATGTAAAAAGTTTAAATATTTTTAAATAGTAAAATCCTAAACTTTTTCATATTACTTATTTAATATCACTTAGTAAGATTTTACATTTGAAAGTTTTAGCTGTTTATTTTGTTAGTATTTAAAAGAATCAAAATAAGGTTCTTTTTGTCTGTTCTGCAAAATTGTTTGATTATTTGTTGCATTTCTTGATGTTATTAGTCTAAGAAGATTTGGCTTGTAATTCTGAATGATCTGTTAATATGATTTTAATCATTTCATTTTCTTGTAAATTGTTTCTCTTTGAACAATGTACTTAATTTCAAAACTGAGGTAATACAACCTGTTGGAATAATATTTTGCTGTGTGAACTAATCTGAGAAAAAATAAATCAGTATTCTAAAAGTTGTCTTTAATGTTTTATAATTTTGCTGTTTAATGAATTAAAAGCTTGTTTATTAAGCAATTATTTTAGTTAATATTAAAAAAACTGCTTTAAAAGATTTATTCAAAAGCTTATAGTTATTTAAATTTTAATTCAGGTAAGCCCATTTTGATGCATTTAAGCATTAAAAATAATATGGAGTTAATAGAAATTATTTTGCTAATCACGATTTAATTCTGATTCTTAGAAAAGAAAAATAGTATATACTTTCAAATAAAAATCCAAATAAATTTTTACATCCCAGTTTTTAGGTTTTTCTTTTGTTTTAGTTATTTTTAATATTAATTTTTTACTCATTGGTTTGTGCTAGTGTTTAGAGTTGTCTTCAACATCAACTATTGTTCTTGATTAAATATTCTTCAAGCATACAAATTCAAAATATTCATTTAAGAATATATTTGCTAATAAACAATAGCTCTGTACAAACCTTGATTTTGCTTGGTAATTTATTACCTTCGTGATAAATTTATCTTTTGTATACATAAATTGATATCAAGTGAAAATGTTTATATTTAGTGGGTGATTTTATAAATAGATATTTTGAAGAATAAATATTAGACAAAATTTTCCTATAATGGAACATCAAGATTTCTTAAACTTGCAAAATCTTTTCTTGGTCAGTGTTGTAATTAAAAGTAATATATTGAAATAATTATTCATTTACATAAAGCCATACATTTGGTGACATAAATCTGTTTATTATTGGAGATATACATTTAAATTTTTTAAAACTACTGATTTATAATTTTGAATATTAATATCTTTTAATCATCAGTTAAAGTCATTTGAGTGATAATTTAACCAAATGAAACATATTTAAGAAAATTTGAAGCGAGTTTAAATTTATGTTTAAATAAATTTGTAAAAGAATAATCATATATTGGGTTCTTCGTTCCTTTTTTATCGGGCCCTTTTGCAGCTGAAACTAATATTTGCAACCCAAAAATTAAATAAATAACAAAATGAAACATAATGATAAATAAAAATCAAATTAAAAGGTTATTGAGCAAAAACTTAAATGAAATGCTTTAAGTCAAGATTTGACTGTTTTTTCAATTCCTACTATTAATTCACACTCTCCCTATATATATTTATTTATATATCTTGTTCAAATTTTCAATCGTTAATAAAATACTTTTTATTCATCCACTCAAGTTCAAATGCATTTTTTAAAACTTGTAGTAGATGACACTTGATGTTAATACAGTTTTTTCAAATATTAATTAAATTGAATTAATTAATTTTATTTATTAAAGCCTCGCACAGGCTACGATCATGGTGCAGGGATAAGAAATGTGGAATGGGACTCGGTGACGCAACAGTAGCGCGTCTGACTCCAGATCAGAAGACTGTGTTCAAATCACGTCCGGGTCAAGAGATTTACTCAAGACATATCATTTTTGCACTTAATTTATATTCTGAAAAATATATCTTGTTGACAATTGCATCCAAAAATGTTTAGTTCCTCGTTTGAATGGATAAACTTAGGTCTTTTTTTTTTTCCCCCTTCAATTCCTACTATTAGTTCACACTCTCCCTATATATATTTATATATCGTGTTCAAATTTTCAATCGTTAATAAAATACTTTTTATTCATTCACTCAAGTTCAAATACATTTTTTACTTTCTCATATACAAAGAGAAAGTATTGTAATCGTCAAAAAATTCGAACTCGAGATTTTGACGGATCTCCACGTTTTAGACCTCCCCGAGTCCGAAAAACACAATTTTGGAATTATGTCTGTGAGCATGATAACTCGAAAACTATTAGAGCTACAGGGATGAAATTTGGTAAGTGGTCTTTAAACATAATTTGTAGGTTTCTATCAAATTTTGGATAAAATCCGTCAACGGGAAGTCTGTATGTCTGAAGTCATGCTAACACTATAACTCAAAAACTTGAATAGCTAGATGGATAAAATTTGGTACACAGTTTTATCATCATGAATGTAGGTCCGTATAAAATTTTGGGCCAAATCCGTCAAAGGATTCGCATATTTGTTAAGCATTCGTTTCAAAACTGATCTCCATGTGCATGCGTACTTAGCAATCTCTGGTACCAAGTGGGAGGATTACGAAACTTTGTCTTTGAGACGGAATTTGTGATAGATATGTTTTGTCTCCTGTTTTGTTTTCGCTCGCTCGTATAATAGCGGATCTTGCTGGAGTGTGATGGAAAATAAATATTGCTAAATTTTAATACATAGGCATCTCTTTTAATATGATTCTTCACTTAAATATTTTACAATCACTATAATCTGCAATGAAACCTTATGATATTCGTTGCATTCTGGATTACAGTAGGTTCGATTTTTTTTTATTGACGCAAGGGGAGGGGAAATGACAAATTTTTGAGCAGTATACGAGAAAGTTTAGGGGACTCCCACTGGTTTAAACTTGTAGTGGATGACACTTGATGTTAATACAGTGTTTTCGAATATTAATTGATTAATTAATTAATTTTAGTTTTATATGGGAGAAAAAAAATTTCTGAAATAAAAATTTTCTTTGTTGACCTAAGTAGGTATTGACTTTAATTTTTTTTTATATATTACTTGTTTAATTATTTTTGCTGATATATATGGAGGGTTCAGAATCAAAGTGGAACAAGTTCATGAGATTCTTTTCTGAGAAAACAGCTCTGAAAATAGATCAGCTGCATTTAAAATAATACTGGACTTCTAATTGTTCTTACTGCCTCTTGGATACAAATTGAATGATGGACTTGAGTCCTTACTACACAGAAAATATAACATTGCTACCAGTGGTGTAGTCACAAAACATGCAGTGCCAAAATGTTATTAACCTAGGTGGAAAAAATCGAGATCTCCATATTTTCTTTCCCCACACAAATGTTTCTGTTTATTATGTATAACTTTTTATGGGTATCTTATAAATGCTACCTTTGTAAGTGATGTAGTCAAAAATATTTTTAATTTGTAATATGATTTACTACTCAATATATAATCTCAATTCAGCATAACTTTAGAAATAACTGATAATAAAATTTACAAATTTCCTTTTATTTTGAGAAATTGTAAAAATTAAGGTTATGATGTCGTCATATCTTCTTCACTTTAGACTTTATAAGCATTATTTTTGTGTGACAACTTTAGTGCAAGTTTTCTGCATGCTATTGTTTTAACACCAAGAACCATTATTAACTACCTGTACAGGTAACTACAAAAATGAGATATGTCAAGAATTGGCTTTTAACTAGCTTTTAATTTTATGCTATTTTGTAAATTTTCACTCTTTGAGCATGCGTATTTCAAGTATTTATGAATAATATATATATTAATGTAAATTTACATTCTAGTGAGTGACTAATTAAAATTTGACTGAGTAGCCACAGTAATAAAGCACAGGACAAGTGCCTTCAGACTGATTCTGCCTAATGGGATGGTTAAATAAGACTGTGTCAAGTAAAATATTCAAAGGTGTACATGATGATGATGAGGCTGTTTGAGATGTATGCCCGCTTCAAAGGTGTAACATAAGTTTATTGCTTTCCTTCTATTGGTTCTAGAGAACAATAGATAATGAAATTTTTCATTGAAGTTAGAGTAAAGTTCCTACTTCAAAGAATTTTTGATTATTAATTTACATAATACATATTTGATGTGTCAGTATTTAAGAAAAAAATGCCAAAATATTCTTTCAATTGTGTTTAAACGTAATTGCAATAATTTACCATATTAAGGCAAGGTAAAGTGATTAGCTGTTGAATTGAGGAAAACAATTGTAATTTAAATATGCCTATCCTGTTATTTAAGATAATTTAAGAAATTGGTAGGCAGAATTACTTGTATATATACTTTATTTTTGTGCTATAATATTTTTGGAAGTTATTAAGGAAAAGTGCCAAAATTGTGCTTAATTTTTAATTAAAATTATTTTAATTCTAATTAGAATTTCAAAAAGACGGCCCCCGAGGTGCATATTCCCACCCTCCAAAGTATGTCTGTGCCGAATTTCATAGCTCTATGTCCAGCAGTTTGCCCTACAGAGTGCCAACACACACATTCTCCTTTATTATTAGTAGAGATTAGGTACAGCAATCTTTAATTCTCTTTTCAAACTTTTTTTTTTGTCTACAGTGTCTTTAATTTTTATATATTTCTAAATTATATATATTGAAGGTCTATGAAGGCAGCTAAAAGGAGCAAAACTATGCGAAATAATACCCAAGCGATCTGAGAGATTGACACACCTGATAAATGGGTAGCATCTTTATCCTTTGTAGCTAAGAACCACAAAACATTAACAAAAGATTTAGTTGAACAATTTAATTTAGAAGGAAACAAAGCTATGGAGAAATTTTGTGTTTTAAGTATGGTTATTTTTTCATTCTGATTTTTAAAATGGTTAGTGAATAGATGTTTTATTTAGGAAATACTTTTCTCAAATAATTTCTGAAATCAACATGTCAAACTTTAGACAGTGAATCATTAAGAGGGATTTCATAATTATATAACACTGCAGGATAAGTTGGCAACCAGTTCTCCCTTTTGGTAGATATTTTTAGAAAGTTTACATATGCACTTGTCTTATATACAATAGTAATTAATGAATGTTTTGAATAATCTCATTTCTGATCACAAGGCCAAAGTTGTGCAACAGCCTCAGGTATTATGAAACAACATTTTCCAAATGAACTTTATTATATAAAGCAATTCAAATGCATTTTATGGATTTTTATTACGCACATATTTTCTCAAACATATAAATAAAACAAATACAATTGAAACATATACAATGAATCCTCTATTTTTGCATTTTCCCTTTTATTTTCAAAATATAATTCTTTTTCTAATGTTTTATCATTTGAATTTATTTCTAGAAACTAATAACAAATGTTTTTCATCTACAGACTTTAAATGATACTATAACAATAAAGGTAGACTTTTAGAAATGAGCATTCATTGAACTTCTCAAGAATATTCTGTGTTATAGAGGGTTTTTTTTTTCCTTCATCTAATTTATACTTTAGGAAAGGAGTTATAATGGAAAGGAAAATGTAATAAGGAAAAACAATATTTTGAATAATTATGGTGAAATGTTGTAGCAAAGTAATGAAAGTCATTATTTGAAAAAAAAAAAAATGGCAAGGTTAGAAATGTTAAGGAAGCATTTTAAACAAACGTCTGCAATCTTCTCATTTTATAAAATGAACTAATAGAGTGAAGTGACTTAAGTGAAATTGACCAAAAAAATGTTTTTGGTTATGTTGTTAATCTAATGCTTGGTTTTGTTGTATGATAATTATATGATGGACAGTTCAAAATAGCAACTAATTAGAAACTTTTAAAATAGATTTCTTCCTTTTGAAACCAGCGTGAGTTCTTTTCTATACGTTATTTTCCTGCTTTCTCATTATCTAAATGAAAACATGTAAAATTTAAATTATATGTTAAAAAGGATAAAACAAGCCTGTCGTGAACACATGCAGTATGCATGTTTTAAATAATTATAACCATCCATGTGAAAAAAACTTTTCAAGAGTATCGTATATTGAGCATTCTTAACATGTTGCTGTACAATTTTAGTTATTACACGTCTTTTATAGAAAATTGGATAGCTATAGCCATCACTTGCAGCAGTGTTTTAATATACAGATAAGGACATTCAAACTTATAGTTTTGCTACTTTTTTAGTCTGTGTTAAATATCTATATATGTGACAGGCTGGGAAAAAAGGTTATTGCCTAAATATCAGTTTTAGGGTTCAGACAGTTTCTATACCTTCAAAATTCTTTCACGTGGGCTCATGGAACAATTTTTTTCATCCTTACAGTCGATTAGAAAGTAGATATTTGTTTGTAAAAAAAAATTAAAATTGCACCAATAATATTGATTTGAGAATTTTAACGGTGTTTATACATTAAAAACCTACTTTTTTACACGAAACTGACTAGACTTTAAACATGCTTTTCTCATATATTGCATTTTACTTACTAACCCACTTTCTCTCCAGCCTGTCTGATACAATGTATTTCAGAGAAGGAATGGATTAAATTTTATTACAACTTTTTTGTTTACATATTATATTTTTTAGTTTTGAATGAAAATTGGTGAGGAATAATTGGTAGATTAAATACTGTTTAAATGCAGTTTTAAAAACATATTTATCTTATAAAATTTTGAAGTGTTCAATGAAGAAAAATTGAATTTTTTGGAAAGGAAGAAATAATAAAAATTTGTTTGTTATAGTACGACTAGATTGATTATACCAGCGAAAGTAAGAGTTTTAAATGAAATTGAATATAACTATAAGCTGGGAATTTGCATAAACTTCAATGAACCAGAGTTTTCCTTATAGTTGTATTTAAATAACTGTTTAAGACATTATAATTAATGATTTAAGATGCATTTAAAATGTAAATTTTTATAACTAACCAATTTAAAGATACTGTTTTCAAGCAATGGGAATCTTAGAAATAACTGATTACACCAATAAAAATTCACCCTTTTTGGTATAAGAATTTGCATAATACTCCAGTAGTAAGGAATAATAATAATAAATATTTAACACAATACAGCTCTAACTATTATTTCTACTTTATTTAAAGGAAAGAGTTGTGTTACATTGTTTATACCTGAAATAAAGCAGTTCAAAATACCATTGTTTCTAATGGCTTAACTTTTAAGATACCTACCATTTTAAAACAAATTAAGTCTCAAATGTGAAAATATTTGTTAAACAGTAATACCTCGTTACAACAATACTTTCGGGACCAAATAAAGATATTGTTATAGAAGGATGTATCGTTATATCGAGGTGCGATATAATTACGATATAAAAAACTTAAATTTTGGCAGTTTTAATGTGAACACAATACAAAATACATTTTGCAAAAAAAAGCATCACCAGAGTGTTAATGTTTGTTAAAGCATACAAAAATTTGAAAATTCAGCTATACACATATACCTGAGAAACTTATTTATCGAAAAAATCCAATATTTTCGTTTGCTTATCGTATTTTAACTGATAAGTGAACTAACAAAGTGTGCATAGAGTTAATGCACAAAAATAATCATTTGTGGATGAAAGGCTTGAAAAAATGCCCGTAGGGACTGAACTGATTGAAGAGGTTCCTGTGGTGTCAATAAAGATTGTGATAGATCTGTATCATCATCCTCTTTATCATCATTTTCCATTCCATCTGATTTCGGACAGAATATCTTCTCTTATCTATATCTATTTCCTGCAGAAAACATAAGATCATCAATCATCATCTGTTGTTAAAAGATCACTCCATGTTAATTCCAGACATTTTGCCACTTTTTTCTTCAAGCTCAGTTAAAGACTTTTGAAGGCTCAAAACACATTCTTCAACATCCCCATTTTTGGAATTTTTGTCATTATCAGTTTGCTTATCCTCCATGAAATATAGTTACAGAGGAAGAAAATGATGTTGAGATTTTTTTTAAAAAACACTGTTGTGCAGGGTTTTATTGCTGTTCAGAATATTGCTGTATTGAGGGGAGATTAACATTATGTTCTATGCAAATTCACCGGGACCACAACATAGTATTGTTGTAGAGGGATATATCGTTGTAGCGAGAGTTTCTGTATTGTAAAGTATAAGGCATCTACAAACATGTTTTTAGTCAACTAAAAAAAATAATAAACTGTATGTCACAAGTATTTTTTTAACCCCTAGTAGTAGTATTATGATTTTTAGATAACCAGAACATTTCTTTAGTATAATTATTCCATTTCTAAATGAAAATCATCGCTTAACAAGCAACAATATCGCAGTTTTTTGAAATTTCGAAGAGGAAGAAAATACTCGATTTTTAGGAACCAATAACAAACATTTCTGAATTTTTTTAAACATCTGATACAAACTTAAGACTTCATGTTCCTACCAGATATGAAAAAAATTCTGAAATATTCGTTATTAGTCGAGAAAAAATGAGTATTTTCTTCCTCTTCGAAATTTCAAAAAATTGAGATAGGTAGTGTTGATTGTTAAGCGACAAAAAAACAGTATAACTAGTCAGAATGTTGTGCAATGAAATATACGTTGAGCCTCTGCAAGCATTTGTTTACTTTGTACAAAATATTTCATTTTACTACACTTCTAGGTATTAATGGAAAAAGGAACATAATTTCAATCAGCCAATAAATTAACTTTATTATTATTATTCTATATGTAACAGAAAAGAATTGTTTTCCAATGATTTGCAATACAGCTCAATATGTCGCTGGTTGCAAAATTTCCTGAATACAAAATCTGGGCAGTGAATTTTTATTCTACAAAGTAGATTTTATAAATTATTTTTAGGATTATAATTAACAAAGAGTTTAGGAAGAAAAACAATTCTTGAAATAGGGTTGGAATAAAAGATAATAAATATTTTAGAGTAAGAAGTAGACTAAAATTTACTTGATAATGAAATAAGACTATCCATTAATATGAAAACATTTTTTCATCGTATCTAGGAAAGTAAATATCAGTTATTTTTAATGCTATAAATTTTGATACATGGTAGCATTTACTATTTATTTTTTTTAAGTGATTATCAACTTTTTATTTTTAAGTGATTATGTGGTGTTTAAATGTAACTTTTGAAATTTTTAACAGCAAAACTAATTAATTTTAAACAAATTGTTTTCCTAAAATTTAAATCCCTAACACACAAAATTCAAATGAAAAAATATAAAAATTGCTCTGAACTAGTAAGTTCACATATCATTTTATGAAAGTTCTCGATTCACAGAAATTCTTCTGTTCATTCATTTAAAAGATGTGCAACATTATAAAGAAAGACAAAACAAAGTTGAATACAATATTCATTTATTTAAAAATATCATAGCTATAAAAATTTTGATTATAAAATATTATAAAATTTGAAGTATAAAAGATAGAGATTGTAAGTTTTACTATAATATTAGTTGGTTTAATCATTAATACAAAAATGGAAATCTATTGTATATGTTATTGGCAATGTATGAAAGCCGGCATTCTATAGAATGCCGAAAGCTGGCCGGCAATGTATGAAACGATTAACATTTCCTAGGCATTCTATAGAAAGACAAACCGGCAAAGTATGAAATAAATCATCAATTCATTTTTAAGAAATAAAATTAAGTGCAATTCAAAATAAAATTATTTCCTTTATTGATGCAACAATAGTTTCATATTTCATTTTGTTTTGTCATAAGAAAGGCATAAATTTTGTTTTGTACGACTTTCATTTTTCTTTACGTATTTTGAATAAGAGTTATTTAATGGCACTCTTTCATTATATTTTCAAAATGACATTTTATTTTTTAAATAAGCACGTCTTTTAAATAATGGTCTTATCATGACCTTCTTTTCATACTTTGCCTAAATAGCATTTGTCATTCTATAGAATGCCTAGGTATTATATACAATGCCTAGGGAAAGTATGTAATAATTCTCATATTTCATACTTTGCCTAAAAATGCCTAGGTATTCTATAGAATGTTGGCGTTTCATACAATGCTGGTAACATATATATACATATATGCATGTAATATGCAAGCATAATAACCAAAGCATTCTAAAATAAACTTCTACATAAAAAATGGGTAAGTTTATGATTCTTTTGAAGTACACATACTATGAAATACTGTAGACACTAAAACTGGATACATCAATAAACATCTCTGAAACATTAACTTACAAAAAACCATTTTAAAAAATTAAATGAAAGCAATGTTAAACACTGCGACAAGCTAATCAAATTAAGTTACCAAATGTAGTTTTAAAAAACAACTCCCAGGAGTTTATTACTTGACTAGGTTATTTGGAATATATTCCAGAATGTGTTATGATAGTTTTGGACAGAAAAAGATAATCTTGATGAGACATGCGTTAACCCTCCAAGTGCTTATCCTGTGGTTTTCACAAGTTAATTGTACTCTTACAGCATTGTATTATATTATACTAATAAAGCTTAATCTATAAATAACGATTTGCTTGGTTCAACAGAATTTGACATGTTTACGAATGTTGAATAAAATTAATGATGGAAAAAAATTGGCAGTCAGAGGATTAATAAGCAAACAGTAGTAAATAATGCACTTCATAAAAATTTATTTACTTAAATAGATATTTTCTAGGTTTAATTTCAGAAAGGCACTAAAATTAAGACAGTTGCAAAATAAATGCAAACTGGCACTGTCTAAACTTGATTTTGTGATAATAATGACTAATAAAATGTTGATTGTTTTCTCAGTAATAAAAAAATTGTGATAAAAAAATTTAAAAATTTGCTCCATGTGTTCCTGAGAAGGAGGATGAAAACAAAATCACATTGTTGATACACACATAAATATTTATAAAACTATATGGATAGAAAATGTGCACAACAGGAAAAACAATACTGCAGAAGTAAAAAATAAATATTCGGTGTCAGGCACCAAGTGGCATTTCTTGACATCCTGTTAAAAGAAGATAATTTTATTTCAATTTTATTAAAAAAATTATTCAAGTATTAAAAATTACTTTATCGGAAGATTAAATTTTATATTAAAAACAAATTAACATCATAGCTAAAGAAAACTATAGATTTTGTTTAAGAATCAGTGACAAGATAAAGATTACACATTATATAGAGAATATAATGTCTTAATTTTGATATTTAATCAACTGTATGCTTAAAAAACATCTGTTTAAAATATCAGACATTTTATAAATCATAAAAGAATTTAAAATTATAAAGAATTTGTGCTTATATGTATTAGCATCTTTGGGTGACTTAGTTGATCACCCTTTACAGCATTAATATTTCTATATGAAATTAATCATAAAAATAAATATTATCTTTACCTTCCAATGTGCTTTAGATTAAACTTGTAAACTCTAGGAATAGAAATATTATGTTTATTAGAACTTTTTATAAAACAAATCCAACTTTCAAAAATAATATATTTATCGACACTTTCTTTCACTTGAAAAAATATTTTCACACAAAATCTGGATTTAATAGCAAATTAAATCATATGTATACAGAAACAAACCATATTTGACAGTATACCAATAATTATCTTGTTTTTCTTCCAAATGTTTATAACCACATTAGGATATCATGATATTATCTCTCTTGAAAATCTACCAACTTTCAATAAAGCTATTCACAAAAGCTTACAAATTTTTTTAGTCTAAATAGTAATTCTATACAATCAAATTCACCTCCATTTGTCCCATTGTTAGTTTTTTTAAATTTTTTTACTTTAAAAGACCACAGCAAATATGTTTTTAAGATTACTTACTGTCTTTAAAACACACTGTTGCAAGCCTTTCTTTATAATATCTAAAACTTTAGAAATCTGTTACCAAAGCAAAAATAACATTTTTATAATTTTTACTCTCCAAGCCCTTTATTTATTTGGTCACTCCACACCAGGCCCCGGCGCAAACATACCAAGTTGCTGGGCCCCAGGGGCTTTGGCCCCCCCCCCCTTCAGTGGGCCCCGAGTCAAGATGCATTTATTCATTATTCTCTTCGATGTCATCTTATTATGCACTAATATCTTAAATATCTATTCATTTATACATTTTTACTAACCGATTCTAAAATTTCAAAAACACCTTTTTGAATAAACATGATCTAAATTAACAGAAAAGCCAACAACTGCATTTGTCACGATATCATTCACTCTTTTGTTTCACGTAGTTGATAGCAGTTTAGAGAAGAAATATGAACGATTTAAAAATTGAATATAATGCTGGAAAATGCTCCATGACAATGAATAAATACACTGTATGCATCTAAGATAATTAAAAGATTTTTTGACATTGAATATTTAAACATTTGTCCTATTCTTTAAACTCGTGTTTCTGAAATTTCAGTTAGGTAATTCAGTTAGTAATTGAAATTTAAGCACGCCACCACTACCAGAAGTCTATTTAAAAAATGACAATATATCCTTAAAACGATCATTATTTAACCCTCATGCCTATGCCCATGTGAAGCTTTATGTCGTGGCCAAAAAGTTTACAAATGAACCAAAGCAACTACACTCGACTGCAACAAAAGTCAGAATTGAAAAGCGATAGTATGAATACTTTTAGGTTATGGAAAAGACCTCATGAAATGGCTATTTTTATGAAATATCACAAATTTGACTGTAAATGAAGGAAAATGATCGAGTTTACATATGAAAAATGTCATGAATTTTTTTTATGATAAAACTAAAGCATTGGGAAAGAGGGATATTGAACACAATATAAATTAAATATGAAATGTTTGAAAAAGGGGGGAGGGTAATCACTCCACTTTTAGAATTTCCGGAGTCGCAGGTAAAATAAAAAACACTGAAAAAAGACCATGATATATAACAAATGTTCTTTCTTTCAAGATAAATTTAAACTTAAATGCAGTTTCTACTTCATGTAGTCCTAAAAATTAGCATCTCCTATTTTTGAACACACAGTAAATAAATGAAATGAAAATATTTTTAAGTTAATGACAGTTTACTTATGGGTCACAAGATTTTATCACAGTGAAATCAGTTTATTATTATATTTTTAATGTGGTTATACATAATATATTATGTATGCATTCACTTGAAGCTTCGTAATTTAAAACTACCTCATTCAATTTTCTTTCCGTTTTATTAATCAATGTGTACTGGTGAATATAAAAATGTGTTGAGAATAAACTATTTAACAGATATATACTAATTATTTAAACATGCAAAGATAATGCATTGGCATTGTTTCATGCAATGCTAATTACTCTTTAAATAAACTAGATATTGATAATAAAAATCTTACCTCCATTTGACTTAGAAAATGGGTGCACACGATTGAAATAAGTATCGGAATCATTTTCCTCAACAATTGGTTCACTTATTTTCTTAGCAGAAAATGTACTTAACGGATCCTAAAAGATATAAATAAAAATTGCTGTAAAAATTTAAGTCTATATTTTAATAAAAAAAAACCGATTCATTTTTCTTCCTGCTTCAATATAACAATACATTTTTAATGCATTTCAGATAAGGTAAAATAACTAAAGATTTTCATGCAAAAAATATTTTCAAGTATTGACAAGATTAACACCCTTTTCATAAAAATTTTACAAAACTGATTAAATTGACTATTATCATTACACAGCTGTTTGAATTAATTATATGTTATTTAATTTATACATTAATTACTATAAATAAGCAATTTTTATGCATACCAAAGATTTTAGAACCCTAAGGAAAAATATACAAAAATGAAAAATGTTTATTTGAATCTTGCAAAAACATCTTCTCCATTAACTAAGGAACTTATTCACACAAACTGATTTTTTTTAAATGCACTATAACCTTATGCTTTTTTCACTACATTCAGAATGAATTCTTCACTCACTATGACAGTCTGTTAAATAGTTTTAAAGATTTTTTGTCATTTTATGGAATATGATTTTTTTTTAATCTTAAAAACAAAAGAGTTTATATATTACTTAGGATTTTTAAAGAAATTACAAAGTTTGCATAAAAATAATTTAATGTATGATCAAAGGATGAAAGTACTTTACTGCTTTTATATAAAGTTGTATTGTTCTGTAGGCAAGGAAATTAGTAAAAGGACTTATTAATTTTCCATATTTGAACAATTATAAGCCAAATATAAATAATTAAAAATCATACATATGCAGTAGGATGAACACTGTCCAAACTAAAAAATATATTTTTGAGTTAGGCCCATAGTGAGTAAAGTGATAAAATATTTCAATGTATCCTCTCAATGCCTGCTTTTTTTGGGGGGGGGGGGAAAATTAAAATCAGTCAATAACTAACTAATAAAATTGCAAACAGAACAAACTTTATTAATATTCTGAAAGCCTAAAAATAAAAGATGTAAATTAGAGATATTTTCAAAATGTATTTTTATTAATACGTAAATCTTTGGAAACATAATATGAGAACTTCTTTTAAAAAAGAATTCTATGCCCTCTTGTCTTAGCAACGTTTCCTTCAGAATAAATGAAGTATTAAAAACATATGACAAAATTAAAAGGTAATATATACATGAAAACTTTGAATATTTTTTATAATCAGAAATTACATAGTTCCTGAATGTAATTCAAAAGTAAAACATTTTATTTTTAAAAAGGGCAAGATCTTTTTCTTTTCTTTCTTGGAAAACAGAAGCAAAGTGTGTCTTAACAGATTTATTACTTTAAAAAGGAATAAAAAATAAACTATTTAATTCATTGTCAAGAAACCTTCACTAAAGCCTTCCTTGTGTGAAATAGTATTTATGATCAAAATTTAAAGAAAATCTATTCGGTAGTTTTGATTTAAATGCATCAGCTACAGAAAACCCTGAAGCTTTCTCTTTCTTGAAAAATAAAATTATCAATCAGAGGGTCAAACCTTAAGACCTACAAACTTGGTGTTAGGTACCTTCCCAACCTAGCCAGAAGAGGAATGCCAATGGCAGGCATTTCTATTTTTTTGTTCAAACCAAACGGGTTTACCATCCGGTTTCGATATCACATAAACTATTTTTGCATTTCACTTTTATTTATATAGACACTTCATAGTATTTGTGAGCAATATTCGAAGAAAACCTTTTCAGTAGTTTGAAATTTACAGTGTACAAACTACTTATGTGTTTCACTTTTATTGCATTATTGCTTAGCCCTCTAGGTTTATCAGCAGAAGAGCTTGAATTATGCATGTCAGTGGATTTTTTTAATTAATAAAAATTAATTATTTAATTAATTATCACAAAAACCTTCATTAAAATTTTCCTTGTGTCTCGTAGTATTTGTGAGCAAAACTTGAAAAATCTATCGAGTAGTTCAGATTTCTATAGGGCACCAAAAAAATTGCCATTTCAGTTTTATTTACACAGAAACTCAACACAATTAAAGTTGTGGGATAATTTTGGTAATTAAAAGTAAACAAATACAAAAGTAGCAAAAACTGTCAGAAGTTAAAATTAACAGTTTTTAGTCAGAATTAACAGAATTGAGCAGATACGAGTAAAAAAAATCTGATTAAAAATTTTAATAAATCATAACAATCTTCTAAAAGTATTACATAATTGTTTTGAAATACTATTTTAGAGATAAATCCTGATACTTATTGGAAGTTTTAGCAGAAATAATTAGTGATGGTGTGAATTTATATCAGTGATAATTTCTATTCTTGTAATACATTGATTACATACACACCCAGTGGCAGAAACACCGCGACGCTGCGTCGTACGTCGCAGATTTTGGACACTGTCTGCAGACTATTTTATAATAAAGTTTATCATGTGCTCATAAAATAAATCCCATCATGAAAAATATCAAAGTTATTAATTACACTTTCTAAAGAACTTAGCAATTATTATGTAACTCACATTGCTAAAATATGCAATCCTCTTGCCCCGTTCCCTCCCCCTCTTCTCTATGCTGAATGTGCTCCCCTAGCGTCTGCAATTTGACCTTGAAGTACGCTAACTGCCTCATATCGGTATTGGTCACGACCGATGTTTTCTTCGCGTTTCATTCCGATACGTTTCTGGCACGGAGCCTTTGGTTTCTGGAAATAACACGTGGTTTTTACTTTGAGATGGCTGCGTATATAGATAAAATTCGTTGTTTTGATTGCAGTGCTACAATATTACGAAAAAACTTAAGCAGCATTATTTACGCCAGCCTGAAAATAAACCTCCGAAGATTCGATCGATCTCTACGGCTGCAAATCAATCATTTTTTAAAAACGGGGCGAAAAAAGAACAAATTCTGAAATTGATAAAGACGAGGAACAGAGTTCAAGCCAAGATTGCCCCAATCTTAAACGTTCTAAGCATTAGTTAAATATGGAATTCATTATTATACACACTTTCAAAATATATCTACATATGTGCAAATGCAAAATTCCATAAAATCAAAAGTTGTTTCACGAATTTTAACAGAAGACAGCTCCGTTCTTCCTCGTTTTAAATGATAAATAATGATACTATGAAATCTTATATATGTATCATTGCAGAACAATTTATCAGTTTGCACACAATCCATTTAAATGCATATCAGGATAAATGTGCTAAAAAGTTTCAAAGTTTTTCTTTCATAAAAAGCAATTATTTATTGCATTTTAAATTAAAAACATACATTAAGACATTTTTTGGCATACTTATTTTTTTTTACAATAAACAGGAGGCATAAATTTTTAAATAACACCTAACATATTGAAGAATATTTCATTTATATGAGCTAGTGACGTATTGTTTTGAAAAATTCACCAAAACAGAAAGTGCTGTGTTTAAAACGAAAAAGTACCCAAATATAATTTTCTGCATAGGTATTTGTATAGTATGATAAATATTACATCTGAAACAACTTGATACTTCATTATTGTTAATTATCTGCCCAAAGAAAAGATTGATCTTCATATGCTTTTGTTTATTAATTTATACAATTGTAGTATACAAATAATAAAGATGTTATATGGTTTTTAATTTATGTTTGTAGTATTTTAATAGTTGTAGGTTGACATAAATATTTCAAAAAAAGAAAGCAAAATATTTATAGTCGCGCACTATTCTGCAGACTATTTTTAAGAGACGCAACTTCCGTTGCAGACTATTGAAAAGCATTCTGCCACTGGGCATACACATATATATATTAGTTTGATATTCTTTTAAAGAATTTGATGGAAGCAACATTAAACAAAAACATTCTATATAACTAAAATACTTAACCCTTCCTGTGCGTTTTAGGAGCTTTTCTTGTAAATCCTTTAATAATGTACGTTGATGTTCATAGCTGAAATACAAAACATAATTACATAAACTTTGAATTGTTTTCATCAATAATACCATATTATCTAAAATTTTAAAACTTGTAAAATTTTATTTAAAGAGATGAAATTTTATTAAAAAGCATGTAAACTAGAAGTATAAAAAAAAAAAACCTTTCCAAGGTTAGGATAAAGTTTAGAAGCATTTAAAAAATACTATTCTAAGCTGATCTATCATCATTATTTTAATAATGTACATTTAATATGAAATGAAAATAATATCAGGGTTGCGGGGAAAAAATGGTTACAAGAAGCATTATTCCGAAACAAATTCTAGAAAATGAAGAAGCACTTATCAGCAACAAGGTTCTTCAGATGATGAAGTCAAGACAGCTACCAAGAAGAGGCTAAATGAGCAGATTCATGATTTCTACCAAGTCAGGAACAAGTTGGTCCTGCAATCTTATAAATGCCTCCATCAATTTGGCGATTATATCGAAAAGTGATGTGTAGGTAAAACTCTTGTAATGTCATTTGGGTTTTATGCCAGCTATTATTTTTAATTTTTTATTGATACTGTAATCCTTTATCAATCTATGTATTAGCTTTCACTATAATTATGAATAGGTTTTCTAAAATTTGGTACTGATATTTTTAAATGAGAAAAACTATTAGTATATCATTAGTATTTTAATGCTTTCACACATTATATAAAAATAATCAGCGAGTTTTTTTTTCAGTATAATTTACAAATACAAACAAAAACTTAAGTATCTAGAATTAATATCTACAAATCAACATACATATACACAGATTTAAAATATGTTAAGCAAAATTATACTTTAATATAGATGGTATGCAATAAATGAAAATGTGTTTCAGTGACATACAAGTGAAAACTGAAATGAGATATTACCTGCACAACTTTAGACAATTAATCCAATCTTCAGTCTGCTTCTGTGTTTGGCAAGCAAAATAATGCCTCCTTTCAAAATCATTGGCAAATGCTACATTTAAATAAACAGTTCCAGTTATTGTATTAAAAACGTATTTAAAGTAACACTAAAATATTTCATTCATTCTCTGCAAAAATTCCATGCAAATATATAATAAAAATTATTGTTTTACATTTAAATGAACATTCAATGCTATGAAATGACTATGACCTCCAAAAATCAATAATTAATTCCAACTGAATGAATAGATAACACAAATTACATTACAAACTCATTTACAAATTGAAGTATTACATTTGATTAGGGTAAAAATATACAAATTTTTTCATTAAATTTAAATCACTTTTGCTTTAAAATGAAATATGTTTTTAAAAAATTGATAAATTCTGCCAAAGTAAAAAAATATAATCTGAATATATCATAGTTTAATCAAATTCTACATTTAAGTTGCTAATATTCACTAATGCATAATACTTACTAATAGAAAATGCATTCGGCAATTCTGTATATAGCTCATTTTGGACTCTACATTGTTCAATTACCAGTAATCCAACAGGCTGTGGGAGAAAAATCCATTAAAAAATGCCAAATAAACATCTATATCAAAATATATATGCTTGAAATTAAAAAATAATAAGAGTTCAATAACAATAGGTAATTGCAGCCTGAAAAAATAGAATGCATAATTTTATTTAACAATTTTTTTTGGATAAAATGCTTAAAAAAAAAAGAAAAAAAAAGTCTTGATTAAAAAAAATGAAAATAAAATCAAGATGATTTAGAATATCAGATTCTTCTTCAAATGAAAAATTATGTATATACATGTTCTAAAAAGAGTTTTGGAAAATTTTTGTCTGGTGATAATTTAAGTGATAACGAAGAAGCTATTCCACTTTTCTTTAAAGACACAATGGACTCCACTGATAAACTTCGAATTTATTTCTTTTGTCAAAAGAATAGTGAAAAAAAAATCAATGAATTTAATTCAATTCATAATGATGTACTTAAACTCGCAGACAATCAGCATGTCAGACAATGGTTAAATATCTTTTTAATTAAATGCCTATCTTCATACATATAAATCATATAAGATATGTATATTATTAATATTCAAAATATGCAATAGTTACGATTTTTCTTATTTTTATGATAAATGTTTAATTTTTTAAATTTAATTATTGATTTCCACACTATATAGTATTATACTAGTATTATCTTAAAAAACTTTGAAATTAATACTTTTAAATGAATTTACATTAATACCATCAAGTTTGGAATAGGGTCAGGCAGGGTAAAATGAGTAGTCAAAATATATGGCTTATAAAACAACAGATTTTTAATTATATTTGAAATTTTTTGAGTTGGATATTGTAGTTAGCTGTTCCAATTTTCATTCCTCAAATGATATTTTTTTCACAGTTTCTTTATAAGCGAGTGGTAACACATTAAACTAACTGAACTTTTCACTGCCAGGACCAAATTATTGAGGAATTATTGTTATAGTGGCATAATATCTTTTTTTTTTTTAGACATTTATGCTGCTGCTTCAACTCGCAGTTAAGGGGGAAAAAAATTCTTTTTTTTAATCTCATATTTAGAAAATGAGCATATGGTTAGGCTTAGCATTCAACATCCTGTGTAGGATAGATACAGCATGTTTTTTTTATTTAAATAAATCATTTATGATAAATTGAAAATTAATTAACCATAAATATTCCATATCATAACTAGTTAAACAAATGCTGCACGTAAAGGATCAGGAAAATTACCAGTTTCCTCTCATGAAAAAGAGCGCATAATTGTTTAATCTTTAAAATTTATGGCAAGATGTGGTTATCAGAGGGATCTAAAGTGTATAGTTAAAAACCTAAAAGCAATTCCACACAAAATAACACTTTCTTGGGCAGAGGCTGAAAGTTTGTAACCAGATGATTCTGTTTTCTCTGATATGCCTTCAAATTCTCAGAACCTGTCATTGTCTTCATCAAATGAGTGTAGATCACAAAGCATAATTTCTTTAACATACAAAAGATTTGAAAATCGTCAGCAATATTACCAAAAAGCTTCAAATTTCACAATTGCATACATGAATAATTCAAAGCAAAAATGCAAATGTGTGCAGACAAGCGCTGGTGAAATTTTAACAAGTTAAGATGTAATAGAAAATCTAAAATTTGAAAGAGAAAATAGCAATGTAATTAATACTTATTTAAATAAAATTTCGATTATATGTCTGACGTAAACATCGTTTTACGTCAGTCCCTTGAAAGACGTATAAACGGTGTTTTACTGTACTTCACTACAATTATATATCACAATAAGTTCTAAAAATTTTACAGTATAAAAAAAATTATGTGAATATTATACTTCTATGTATTAATATTATGTAGCCACACTATTTTAAAAATATACATCATATGTTTGGTGTTATTCAAACTTAGACTAAATATTATGTAATTGAAATCAATTCAAAATCATATTACTAATTAAATGGATAGGTATAATAAGTTTTTTTTAAAAAATTCCTAGAGAAAATATTTCAGTGGCTTATCTAAATAACAGAATATAGCTGTTATAACCAAATAATTTGAATTAGATGTACAAGAATTGCCTATTTTAATAATTCTAAAATTAAAATATTTCAAATAAAAAAATTTCTTAAGATTAGTAATATTACGAAAAGTCAACAGTTTAAAATAACATTTAAATCAAATAGAACAATGAGATAAGAAAATACTAACTAAAACTGATGACAAAATTTAAATTTTGGGTAACTTAAACATATATGCCAACAACCCTTTTCCAAATTTTTCAGTTTTTATAAATGAACTAGTTGCATGGCCTGTCGTTGCACGCAGCGACGAAACTAGGCATTTTGGCGCCCGGGGCAAAATCTGCGATTAGCGCCCCCTACACCTGCCCCCAACACCAACAAATAACACATAGATTAGTTTGCTTAAAATCTTAATTAAAATATACCATTCTATACTGAAAAAGGACTGGCGCCTAAAAATAAGAAAAAGAAAATACTACTATGGTTGTAATATTTAATAAAGAAAAAAAACATGTGTATAAATTAATTTTGTTTGACCTAATACAAATGCGCCAAGTTCAAATTTTGCATAGTGTACGTTAGAAAAAACATGTGCAATAATATAACAATGATAATATCCTAACTAAGTGTTCCACTTGAAAAATTAATGTTTCAAACAATTTTTCAGATGGATAGGTTAGTTTACTCTGTTAACCATTAAACACTCAAATTATTTTAGTTTAATTTTCCTCTTCTTTGCTTTAAAAGTTTTTATTACATCATCGTAAGAAATCTTTGATGCCTTCTCATGCTCAATATAAATCACTGCAAGATTAGAAATGCGGTCTTGCTTGGTTAAGTTTCTTAAATAGTTTATGATTTTAAGTTTACTAAAACTTCTCTCATTCGATGCGACAGAATCTGGTAGTCAAGTAGATTCTTAGGGTCGGGGTCAAATTTGAATAGTTTTCCTGAAGACCAGTTGTATATAAATAATTTTAAAAGTCAAGGGCAGTAGAATTCAGCTTACTCTTTTTTGATTCATTTCCAGCTAAATTGTCGCTACTTACCACAGTATACTTAAAACTCTCTATTTCAACAGACAGTTCATCCTTGTCCAGGTCGTCTCGATACAAATTTCTCAAAGTACTAGCCTTCTCTCTTAAAGTTTTGTTATCAAGAGTCGTCAGTTGTTTGGGAGACAAGAATCCGAAAATTTCGTTCACCTTTTGCATTGATTGGAATCGTCTCTCTAACTCAGCTTTTATTCTATCATTCACTTGCAGTAAGGCAAGTTTTAATTTTTTATGTTGAAAAATTTCAGAGCTTTCATCTTCACATTTTTTTGTCAAAAATTCTTTTCTTCTTTCTCTTCCTTACAAGATTGTTCTGCTTCTTCAAGGACTTCATTCACAATTGTACCTCTACAATCTTTTATAGGCGTACTATATACAAATTTCAGAGAAATTTGTTATAGTTATAATAATTAAGTCAAATATAACAAAAAATAAAGCGATGACAAAAGATAAATGAAACACACCTTAAGTTTATTCATTCTTGTGATTATGAGAAACACCAGCCTGATGTGTCCTAGCGATTTATTCGATGTTTGGACATATATTTGGAAGGCACACTCATTTCCTCATCATTACATTGAAGATTTCCTCTCTTTTTACACATAATGGTGGTGAAAGGAAAATATCCTAATTCACATAAATATGTTGAAAATTGTAGTAAAAAGTTTAAGGCTTTTTTAGATATTGACACATATTCTTCTTTTATGGAAAACCAAAAAGCAGAAGCGGCCCGGTTGGTAACTTTACCAACAGGGCAAAGCAACAGTATGACACCACCCCCACACACAAAACCATGCTTTTTTTTTTAATTCTATAATGTCTGTATTCTGAAAGTTGAACAAACATAATTTTTTAGAACATAGAAATATGCATGTTTTACCTGCAAATATGACTTAACAATATCATGACGAAAATTTATAAACTACAGATATATTTAAGATTCTATAGTGGTCTTATTTAATGTGAAATAATTTAACAAATTTATTTTAAAAATACAATATTTGCGGTTTTTCCGGAGCTCTCGTGTCTATTAAACAATTTTTTCCCTTCGAGCTCCCGCTTCGGCGCCACGGGCAGTTGCCCGGTTTGTACAAGCCTCAGGCCGGCCCTGCCAAAAAGGTTTCAAGAGACAATTCCTTGTGTTTAATCATAAGGGGAAAAAAGCAACCAGAAAGGTTAGCTCCTTGCAATGAAAACTTTCTTTGAACTGGAGAACTGATACAAAAATAGTAACTGGAGACAAAAATAGTAAATATATTTGTTTTTATATCTGGACACATATTTCTCTGGAATACCATAGGGCTAACTCGAAAATCTTCTAGGGCGCACCTTTTGAGAACCACTGCTTTAATGTGTGCCTAATGTAGACAAAATTCAAAGGGACCACAACTTGCCCAATGATAGTTTTGAAAAACTAATACTTAACAAAGAAAACAAGCATATTAACACCACTTACCTTTAGTGGTATTTGATTTTAGCCACGATGACAAAATGAGAAGGACAAATGACTTTGTTTCTCTCTCTCTCTCTTTAGCTTTTTTACGGTTTTCAGCGCCCGACGATTTTCTGGACATCTTTCGTTGAGTAGCAGAGTGAGGTTATGTTACGTAATTGTCTTCTACCGTCCGTTTCAATATCCGAAGACTGTCCCTTTTGGACGATTTTACTCAGTAAAGGGGTGATAGGGGATGTAATATGAGTCCATTTCCAGAGTCCAGACAGGCGCATACGCGGAAGGAGGCTGTAGTGCGATACGTACCCACATTCCTACGCGAATCCATCAGTCCCACCTCTCAGCGCCCTGCGTCTCGTGGCGTTCCTTGGGTTTTATCAACAGACACATATTAATTTTAGGTAATTATTTAATAACATTACAACTGGTTTTGTTTCTGGGCTAGAATTTAAACAGAAAATTGACATTTATTAAAATATATTTTTTTATTTTTATACTATTTTTTCCCCCTAAATTTTTCACCTCCCCTGGGCTGGCGCCCGGGGCAACTGCCCCGGGTGCCCCCCCCCCCTCTTGTTTCGTCACTGGTTGCACGGGCAATCTTGAATAATGGGATATTTCCAGGCAGAGAGAAACGAGATCATGCGAGGCTTCGAGATCCATATTTTTTCATATGCCCAGCTCCATTTTTTTCCAACAAATATTGTCACTTACTTTCCCCAACAAAAGTAAATATTCTTTCAAATCTAGTCTTTTTATTACTTAATTTTCATATGCCTGCCTGCAGTTTATTTTTTCTACAAAAATTGTCACCAAACCCGCCCCCCCCCCCCAAATGTAAACATCTTTTGAATCCTATATTGTTTAGTTAAAATTTTTAAATCCAACTTTTTAATTACCTTATAACTAATAACCCAGCGTTTCACGGAATCCACATTTTTTCATATGCCCGACTCTGTAATTTCCCTACAAATATTGTCACTAAGCTTCCCCAACAAATGTAAATCTGTTTTGAATTCTCTCGTTAGATTAAAACTTTCAGTTCTAGCCTTTTTACTACCTTAAAACAGTTTGGCGTGAATGAAAATGCGAGAATTCTTATGCTTATAAATTAAAACAGGTTAGCATGATATTTGTTTTGCAAAAGAAAAAAAACAATAAACGAGTTAACAGTACACCAAACTGATAAATTAAACACCAGAAACCTACATTTTCGTCTGGCCCGTATTTGAATAATAATGGAAAAAAAAGCGGATAAAAATGAATAAATAATTTCCCCAACAAACATAAATGTTGCAAAATGCCATACAACACAAAAAAACAAAAGAAAAAAATGCAGGAAAACGATTTTTTTCCCCAATGTTTATAAATAAAAACTCCGAAAAGCAAAAGCTCCCTAAAAAAGAAAAAAAATGAAACCTTTTATACAAACCAGATGCAAGAACAACCAATGTGACCTATAGTTATGGGAGCTGCCAATAGATGGTGGCACAATATTTCATTCATATGCATATTGTCACATAGTTATAGGAGCTGTCGATAGATGGCGACACAAAATTGCATTCATTCACACGTTTTTAATTAATATCTTTTTAACTAATTGTAATTTGACAATTTCAATGGTTGAAATGGATTCCTTGGATTATTTCCTGTCTTTTGGTACTTTCTACTTGTTTCAGGATTCAGTGGTTCATGAGAAGATAGCCGGACATAGATAGATACATACTTCTGTTTACCTTCAGATTCTAATAGGAATGATACCCAATATTTTCTGATCTGGTGTATCCCATTTGCATACACCATTAGGTAAATGAGACAAACTAGAAGTACCTATACCACGGGTGGGGAACCTGTGCCATTTTTTAGTTTCTTATGTGGCCTTACCAATTAGTTACAATCTGCAATGAAACAATAAACTTGTCTGTAACAAAAGATTCTGAAGCCTTTTGCCCATCTGTTGAAATTTAATGTGGCCATTCAGAATAAAAAGGTTCCTCTCACCCCTGACCCATACTTTCCAATAGGAAGAGAAACAAATACAATTATGGTATATAAATAGATCCTATAAAGGAATTTTATATTGATAATGATTACTGCCATATTCTAAAATTCAGGTTTCCCCTTTCAGAATTGGTGTTTTATTTGATTTCCAGACAATGGTTCTCTACCCTTTAAGTATTGTCAAAACTTTCTGCAAAATAAGACAAGCATAATTCAGTCAGTAATTTATTACTGAAGTGTCATTCTGTGCAGTTTCAAATCAAAGCAAAATGGTGATTTCGGAAGGAACAGTGTTGGTACAGCTCATTTGCTTTCTTGATTAAAATTGAAACTTTAAATTCATTTAAAATTTAACCGATTCCTCAGGAGCACAAAACTAGACAAAATTTCAGAACTCAATACAGTAGGAAGCCAGTGAAAAATCTATCACAAAATTCCATTTTTTTTCAAATATGAAACTATTTTTAAAAAAATATGTAAGATAATGAAAAATTAATTAAGAGGTTGAAATAAAGGTAAAACCAAAGTGTACGGTACATCCTCGCCAATCTGGCGCAAATCATGGAAAACTCACCAAACGTCCTCCATTGGGTTATCACATTTGGCAAATTACTGCCAAAAAAATTCAAGTTTTGCGCCGTACTGTACACTTTGGTTGGGCCAAAATAAATACCAAAATATAAAATATTACCTCATTTTCAAAAACAGCACCATGTTCATTCAATCGAAAATAGAAAAGTAGATTGCCTTTTAATTTGAACCATCGCTCCTTGAACACTAATAAATAAACGTAGATAATGAAAAAAAATATGAATAAGTTCACCCTTCTATTCAAATAATAAAAAAAGCAAAACTTTCTAGTTTCAATTATAAAGGCATAATAAATTGCTTACTAAAAAAATTTTCATAGTTTCATTATTACAGCATGACAAATTTTAAAAGAAATGATATTCTCTACAGTCATTATGATAAGATTCCTTTGAAATTCTAACGCACCTTTAGTAACTAAAATTATCCTTAAAAATTGTAACTTCGGAACAGCTTTGATAAATGGCATCACTGGCAATAATCTTGTATTGGTGACTTTTTGTCGCCTAACCAAACACCATATCGTTAAGTTGCCAAAACAAAATATCACCAATGGGGTCCTATATTGAAGCCGTTGAAAAAATTCGCCAGAACAAAATTATCGCCAGTGATGCCATATATTAAAGCTGTACCGTAACTTCATAGTAAGTAATATACATAGCAAGTAAGATACATAACACCACTCTATTTAACAGAATTTTGGATGAAATAAGATATCTAAAATAATCTGGATACATTTATAAACAGATTTCCATGTTCTTAAAATCCCAACTTTTTCTAAGCTTTACTGCTTTCTGAACCTAGTTTTGTTTCAGTTACAACTTACAGGTAAGATTTGAAAACACAAGATAAAAGATTCAACCAAATGTGATATTTTTTAATTAATTTTTTGGTTTAATGCATATTTCTTTTTAAAAAATTACAAAATATAACTAAAATAACTTATCTACTTAAAGTAAACATAATCCCAGGATGCAATCACTTCTTATATCAAATTTTCTTGTTAACAAAAAGAAATACATAAAAGGTTAGAATAAGAAAATCCATCTACTCCCTTCCCCTCAAGTTTATGTATGGCATTGAAATGCCAAAGTATTTTGTTTAGCTTAATTAACACTTTTAATCATATAAACTTACTTTATAAATTGTATTTTCAGTCACTTTAAGTTATGGATCTTACTTTCATTTCTTAATAGTTTTAGTAGCATACATATGAAATATACATACCTATCATTTATTGGCAATACTTTAATATATAATATTTAATAAAAATAATATAATTCAATCAGGCTAAGAAGTAAATCTAATAAAGAGTTAAAAGGGGAGATTAGGGAACGTCTGGATGCGTTAATATGAAAAAAAATGCCAAGGAACAATTTTCGTAAAGTACTAATTAAAAACAGAAATATCATGAAATACGGTTTAATGGCAAAAGATGCTAAATAAGTAGGCAGCCTATTTATTTGCAGCACCTAACTCAGAAAAAACAACTACAATTTTAAATATACCATGTATATCAAACTTTTTTTTGCACGTTATGTAGTTTCCAAACTTTGAATTTCAATTTAAGATCGTAAAAATAGGCACATATTTCAGAGAAAATTTCTTACCTTCTCTAAAACCAGGGCCTTTGTAATACATTCTACCCTCTTTATCACCTGGTTGCATTGCAACGCAAGCTATTTCCTTCTCATTACAACGCATTCTTGTACAATGAAATGGAACTGGTGAGTCGAAATTAAAATAAGTTTGTTTACAGTTTTCGTCTAGCAAAATTATTTGTTGACATTCGTTCTTACTTTTTATAATTCATTCATTCTGTGATAAAAGACACATAAGTACTGTTTCTCAATCACAATATGTTCAATTCATACCAGCCTTTATCACCATTTAGAACCTCTACAATTAGGCTATTGATATTAAAACAATTTTTTGAAAACTGTAAATTTTATTCGTCAAATATTTGCACCATGTGACTGAGTAGCTGCTCAAAACAATAACAACCAATAGCATTTTAGAGCTCCTATAGGAGCTCTTAAGAAACGCCAGAGGCGTCCAAGAACAGACGTCATTTCCGTCATTTTTCTTTTTTAAAAAAAGTATGTCGGCGCAGAATAATAACACAAAACAAATAAAGAATAAAGAAACTTCAGAGGGTAAAAACGTCTATTTCTAAAAACTGTTCATATTTCTAAAATATCTTTTACATAATTCTTCCTCGATTGATGGACGAGTTTTCTGTTTTGTTTTTGGGTAATGCAGAATGCCGCTATACCGACCGATCTGGTGTAATGCTTCCTCATTGGAAATCTTAAAAATTTCAACAGTCTGTTTGGAGATGTTGAATGTTCAAACTAGAATTCTTTTAATGCTATGGCTTAAGGATACTTTGAAAATATTAAATATGATGTTCCGATTGCTACAGATCTCAAATTTTAAAAATACTAGTCTCATTTTGTGGAAAGGCTGCCATAATTGTTAGAAATCGCTCTTTTTTGGCGACATCTAAGACTTGTTTGGCGGTTAAATTTTTATTAGATGATCACTGGGGGTTTAATTTTGATACAGTATCCTAATCCAAATGGATTTGGCGATCGCTTAAATTGAAGAGATACAGGAAACGGAGGTAGGTCCTGGGTACGGAAGTTCTGTGAATCTAGAATAAACAAAACCGAAATCTCGTCCATAAATATCTGTTTAGAATTATCAACAAAGAAAGGGGTTAATATACGATCACGTGACTAAGAAAAAATGACCCGCGCGTGCCAACCGAAATTACGACGGTTCTGCGCATCTTGCGAGATCTACCCGTAACGTTCGCGTTGTTTGTCTACTCTTTTGTCTCTAAGTTATCTTTCCTCTGAGTTTGTCTACTTCGCTATTATGATCGTGTGACAGTTTTAAAGAGGAAAAAGAATATGGAGGCCTTTCTAGGAGGGTGCCATTTTTTTTCTCTTGATCGAATTAGATTGGCAATAATTTTAGCCCGTCTTTTGATAGCAATTTTCATCTCTTTTTTTTTATTACGGATTGAAAAGAACTATGGAATGAATAGGGGCCTTTGTTGCTGAAAATCCCCAAAAAAACCCCAATCAAATCAAATCAAAACAGTTTTAAAGAACACGATTGATACAGTTATATTCTGCTTCATATTTTCTAAGTAGCGCAACGAAATTTGTGTAGATTTTATTTTTTATTACTTTTGAACTTTAAGCTAAGATATATTGAATTCTTCTTTATTTTATATCATTTTCTGATGTTTGAAATATTACTTTCGCAGTAATATCAAACAATCAATTTTCTTTTCGTTTGTATAATTTGAGTTTGTCTAATATACTTCACATTAACATTTTATGAGCTGATGATGAATTTTATTAGTAGATTTACCCAAAAATAAGCCCAAATTGGAATACTCAAGATTTTAAAAATTTGCGTGTTTCCTGCATCTAACTTTTTCAAAACAGAAAAAAATGTAAAATTAATGCCCTAGAAGGTTGTGTTTCCACAAGACGAGTGTTTTGATATTCTACTTGTAGGGCTCCATATCCAATTTTGGCCTCTGAGTGCAAGTTTATGTGAATTATCTGGCCTAGCCTGTTTCAACGTTGGAAAACGGTATTTGCTCATTTGCCATATCTCAACAAATTATTTGAAAATTATTATTCTCATGTGTAAAAAAGCTATGTGACCACAATAAATTGATTAATGGCTCATTTTATACTAGCTAAGGTGAAATTTTAATCAGAAACAGGCCCAACTAGAAATTCTCAAGATTTCAAGAATTTTGCAAGTTTTCTGCAGCTAACTTTTTCAAAACAAATTTAAATTAATGCCATGGAAAGTTGTTTTCCCACAATGCGAGTATTTTGATGTCCTGCTTATAGGAGTCCAACACTAATTTCGGCCTCTAGGTGTCAGTTTGTATGGATTTTCTGGCTTAGCCTTTTGCAAAGTAGGAATAAGAAATTTGCTTATCTGCCATATTTCAACAAATTAGTGCAAAATTATCATTCTCATGTGTTGTAAAGTTATGTGATCACAATAAATTGCTTTATGATTCATACATGTTTCTCCAGCTGACTTTTTTCAAAACATATTAAAATGTTTAATTAATGTCCTAGGAAGTTGTGTCTCCACAAGATGAGTGTTTTGATGCCCTACTTATAGGAGTCCAAAGCTATGCGTTAATTTTAGCCTCTTGGTGTAAGTTTGTACGTTTTTTCTGGCTTAGCCTTTTCCAACGTAGGAACATGGAAATGCTTATCTGCCATTACTCAACCAAACACTGCAAAACTATTCGATTATTAAAATTCTCATTTGCAGAAAAGTTATGTATTCTGGGTATTTTAAATATCAATAATAAGTTTTATTTGAAACCGAACCCAAATGTTAGTGCTAGTTTACACTTTATTATACATACACTGAAATAAGAAGCAGATTCTATGTATTTTAAATATCAATAACAAGTTTTATTTCAAACCCAACCCAAGCTGTAGTGCTAATTTATACTTTATTATACATACATGTGTTTCAGTATAAATCCAAACAGTTTCTTATCTAAAATAATTAACAAAGGAAAAAAACTCACGAAAAAAAAGAATTATATAAGAGAATTAAAATCGCGCAAGCATGGTATTAAAAACATGTTATTCCGGCAGTAGTCCAAAACTAAGCTCTATTTTGCTACATAAAAACAAATACATAAAAAATAATAATCTTAAATACAATTAAAATTGTAACTGAATTAAAAGATTTCAGATATTCTAAAACTTTGAAAGACGTAAACAATACACGGCACACCATAGTGGAGGAAGTCGTTAGTGACAGACCAATCTTCACTTCAAAGACGAAGGTAACTTCAGATGACATGCGCAGCTTACTTTGTCGTGTGACTTTTACGTCGAATTGATTCCATCGGATTGATTCCATTGCTTAAAAATCTCGTTAACCTTTTAACTGTGAAGCCCACGCGTCACTTAGGCATCGAATTAATTCAAGTCATTCATAGATGCTGAAATTCAATACAAATATGACCGGTATTCCATATACATCTCAAAAGTTCTTTTGAATTTTAGTTGAATCAGTATGTAGTGCACCGTGCTGCGCCATCTTATTCTGCAGTGTATATAAGTCAGTATATACCTCTAGACAATGGGAATGCCTTTTGTTTAGTGGTTAAGATATGCGACTCCGGACCCAAAGGTCTTAAGTTCAAAAGCTAGTGCCTGCCGAAGAGGTGACTAGCGGACGAAGAACACGCAACAACTAATTTCAGTCCCACTAATAGATGACAGCACCACAAATCACATCAATTCCATCTTCTGCTACATTCATCAGATGGCAGCACTACAACTCCTACAGCAAAGCATCTCTCCCATTTCAATGTCTGTGACAGATTTCATAGCACAAAGCATGCACGTGCTTGAACACAAACAATGAGGGCAGCAATCTGCAAGCATGCACACGGTAATGTAATTATCGCTTCATTGATATTCAGACAATATCAAACAAAGCTGGGGGTTAGTCCTGTAATGCACCGTGCTGTGCCATCTTATTCTGTAATGTATATAAGTCAGTATCTACCACCGGACAATGTGAATTTCTTTTGCCTAGTGGTTAAAATATGCGACTCTGGACTAAAAGGTCTTAGATTCAAAAACAACGAGCCTGCTAAAAGTATAGCAGCGCAATCCGAAAACAGAAATTATCACCTAATTAGACAGCAAAGAAAGCAACATAATTAAGGGGTCAATTATCTGTATGCAAAGTACTTTTGAATTCATATGGGCCGTCTTGACAGGCAATCGTATTTCTTCTTTTAATGACCCCTTACAAGAATAAGAAGTTGCCAGAATATCTGTACAGGTTCTTCGTTCCACTGATAAAAACTATATCTGATGTAAGATATACTATATAATGTTTGGCTACCGTTGGCGATGGTTGAGAGAACGCCTTGGCGCAACTCCTTCCTAGTGTATGGTCGCTTTTTGTAAACACGCGAGTGAGCGTGACTCTCCGAGAGGGAGAAGGCTGATATGTGTGGCCCGGCCAAAGAACTTATATGAGCTGTACATTCTTTGGACCGGCAGTGGTCGGATTGTAATAGCTCTGGTTTCTAAGTGCGAAGAACTGTAAATATTTTTATATCCCTATGGGTAGGCCCCTATGACACTAGGGGTATAGATACTTGACCCTACATGCAAACAGTACTTAAATTCTTTCGATAATTTTAAAAGGTGTGATTGCTATGAAATAAGAGTGAGAGTAAAATTCGACCTTGGAGTTAATGTCTAAAGAAAGCAATATTTTTATCATAATTTTAACAATATCAAAAACACGTTACTGAAAGATTTGATGAAGCAATAAAATTCATTTGAATTTAATTACAACAATAGTGTCTCTCACAAATTGTGTTTAAAATTAATTTTTAAAAATTTATTAAAATTGAAAAAAAGATAATTGTTTGCTCTTTAATCTATATATGTAAAAGAAAAAGTCACTCGCTGACTCATCAGCGAATCTTTCAAACCACTGGAATTTGAAATTTGGCACATGTTTGCTTCTTGTGTAGTAGGTGCTTATTAAGAAAGGATTTTTCTGAATTTTATTTAAGAATTTTAATTAATTGAAAATTAATTTAAATTTTAACGGTTTTCCCTAATAATTTCGGAACATATTATTGCACAAGAACCATTTTAACATCTAAAAGTTCAAAATGTTAGCTTTTCAATGATACCAATTTCATTTCCTTGCGAGATTCTGTTTAATTTAAATTAATTTTTGAATATGTTTTCAAAGGCAATTTCTAATAATGCTTTTATTGTTCTTAAGTGCACGAATTTAATCTTTCTTCTCCATTATTTTACGAATACTTTCTAATTCTTTTGCATCTAATTTATGTCAACATACTGATTAATTGGAATAATTTAAGTTTTTTTTTTTTTTTGCAAATTCTGGCTCTCAAAATTATTTTAACCCGGTCATTAAAGTTGGATATTCTAACTTAATCTACTAAATTAACTAAACGTACAATTATGGATGGATGTATATGTCGTGATTAACGGATTATAGATCCCTTGCAGAATATAGTCAATTGTAATATTTTACATAGAAGAAATTTTTTGCATTAAAACTATTAGACGGGAAAGTATTTTTATCCTGTGCAAAAAGTAGTACACAGTTAAAGTAGTTAAAAATATAGTGTATTACTACGTGGACGAAGTCGCGGGCATTCGTTAATTTGGTATATAATCATTTTTGTAATTATTTCAGAAGTCATTGGCGAAAGACTGAGCAGAAAACGCCGAATTTTTGCTTAATTTTCATTAATTTAATTAAATATCTTAAGATATAATTGATTTTGAAACTTGAAAATAGCACAATTGACTTAGAAATGGAACCGGAATGGCAAGTGCAAATGTTATGTCGCTATTGTCCATCGAAAGAGTTCTTGTGACAGACGAATAGACAGACACGTGTATTTTCTGCTTTATATATAGAGAGGGATAGAGAAAATGCGATATTTTATTATAAAATAGCATAAAAATATTTGTTTCTCAAAAGTATTTGTTTTTTAATAGCGTTCAAAAATGCGTTGTGATTCTGTAATCTGTAGAAACATAACAGCAAATAGTTACGCACAGAAAAAACAATTCTGAATAAAATCTCCCCAAAATTAAGTATAACATGAGGAAGGTTTGGGTCGCAGATCGCTTAATCTCGTAGTAGCTGTCGTGAGTTTACAACATTCCTTTTAAACCGATAGGGGCATCACCGTGAGGCATGAAACCCAGGAACAGAATCTCGGCCAATGGAAAGTTAGGACAGAGAGTTTTTGGGAAACAGAGTGGTGGGATTTCGCCCATCAAATGGGAGCTGTCGGAGTGTTGATTTTTCTGTTGAGAGAGTGGAACTACCATATATATATGTGCATTCTTGCTGAGGTGAGTTGAGAATCAATTTGTGAAAGATTAAATAACACAGGTGGATTCCCAAATAAAGGATTTGTCTTGGCAATCAAGCTTTTCATTTTAAAGAACCATCGAACACGATATTATATCGACAAGGATTAAGTTACCTGAAAGAACTGAGTTTTCTTTTGTTTCTCCCTATCACCGTACAACAACTGATAATGGCGTTCCTATAAAGCAAAGAAGACCATCTGCTGTGAATTCGTGGATAGAGGTAACGAAAATGATACGCAAAATAATTAAAGGTCTCATATGAAATGGCATTTGGGTGAGCATATTGTTTCAAATATGCTGGAAGAGGAGGAGACAAAGGAGTAAAGAAGCTTTTAGAAATTGAAGAAAGAGAAGAAATGAGGCAAAATTGAAGATATTAGGGAGAAGAAGAGAGATGGACTCGAATTGCAGAAGCTATGATTAGAAAACGAAAGTTGGGGTAGGAAGTGAGAGATGCGTGAGTGACTGCTGAGTTTAGTCCTAAGATCGATTTATACGATCTTGTTAAAAGTTTATCTTATATCTGAAGTGAGCATAAGTTTAGATTCATTCTTCGAGAGACAGGCAAAAGAGCAGAGATGGAAAAATAATTTCTAATTGATTGTTACTGCTGAAATGTCGTAGATAATGTAAAGAGAGCATTAGAGAAGAACTGAAGATTACGAGAAAATAAAGGCCCCGCATGGAAGAGATACAAGTTAACACCGAAAGGCTTCGATGCTTGCTCGTGAATCACAACAAGGCACCAGAAAATACGGACCGACTTTCGCATGTTGAGAAGAAATTACCAGTGGAATGGATTCGTGGGTTAAAAACGTAAAAAACTTTAAGAATTAACTGTGATCATTATAGAGCAGATTTCTAAAAAAAAGGTATCGCTCGAAGAGATTTTCACGAATCATTTCCTAGGGATGAAAATGCAAAGCCAAGATCCCCTGAAGAGTTTGGCTAACAAGTTGGATGATTTCGAAAATGTTCGAGCGGATAGAAAGATGGAAACTTCTTGGAGAGATCAGCCAGGGGAACGTTTACTTATGACTGCGAGGAGCAGGAGAAAGGCGTAGATTGTAAAAGTTTCGCTCGTCCCGGGTAAAGAAGAAAAATTACAGGGTCTTGTAGAGAAACAATAAGGCACAAGGATTAATGCTGTAAAGACTGTTACGTCTGTGGACTATCCCATCTAGCAAGAGATTGCCCAGAGGTGTCAAGTATCAACACCGAATAAAAAAACTAAAACCGAGACAATGATGTACCAACAGTGAAATACAATCAAAATTGTTTGAAACCAGATGCCTTCTTAATACCTGCAAATACATTTATTAATGCATCTTCATAGCATGTCACCACCGTAGTGGGTGAAAAAGAAGTAAGAACTCTGATTGATTTGTGAGCCCATACCGGTCATCAACGGAAAATCCTTGCCAGGGAAAAAAATAACTACAGGTAAAATTATACGCACAGCGTTTAAAGAGAGACTAGTTGCTTGGCGGAAATTCCATAACTTATTGAAGAGTGATCATAAAGACAAGTTTTATCGCCCCATTGAGATATTTGCAGCGTAAGTCCAGTAGGATCTGGAGCAGTTTGTCGTTCCCTAACGAACAGTTTATCAACGTCTGGGGAAGTTCCACAGAAGACGGCGTGGGGAAAGGAAAAAACAGAATTATTACAGCCAAGTTTAGCCATACAAGGAACGAAGAGAACGAAGCGCATCAGCCGAAACGGAGGCTCGGAGAATTAAAGAAGGAAATAGAGATCAATGGAAGACGGAAAGACTCTGCGACAAATAAAAATAACCGAAAATGAGGCAGTAAGCACTTCATTGGCAATGAGGCCGAATCGGAGAACCGAACGTTGTATAACCGGGAATCCACAAAAGCCACAGCGTACGGACATTCCAATACTTGTATATGATTGATAAGCTTTCTAACGACGAAATCATCGATAAACTGGCTCCAGCATGGATGCAGTCCTGTCTGACGAGTCTACTGGGCCTTCGATGGAGGGTACAGGAACATATCAGGATCAAACTGTATGACTGTGAGTAAAGTTTAAATTCTTCTTTTAGGTATCAAAGCAATCCGGAAATGTAGGAGTTATCTATGCATCTGTATTATAGAAATTATTACATTTTTTTTTCATATGTATATGGTGTTTTTTTTAAAAATTTTTTTAATATAATCTACTGTACAACTGTTTTAGAAAAGTTTTTTTTTTTGTGTATGTCGTAGTTGGGTTCATTGATAGATTAATGTTTGACAATGAAGAGTTCATAGTTTTCTTACTTTACCTTAATCTTAAAATATGATGTGTAAATATTGTTCAAAAGTGTATGTGTATTAATGGGTACTTCAGTTATTCCAGATGCCAAAAAAAATATTTGTTATTTGAACGCATTCTGTAAATTTGTCTGAGATTATTTGAATGCTCATTTATTTAATACTAGATTTATTTAAGCTGTGAACGGCGTAGCAATAAGCCGTATGAGAGATTATTAAGACCGTAAGCTAGGGTTTACTTAGAGGTTCCAGAAATGTAAGACCAGACTAGTATAAGGTTAATTTTTATTACCGTGAAGAATAATTGTTTTATGTTCGGTACGTTTAGCCAAGGAACGCAAATTGTTTCAACTTTGTATATTATATGTAATTTAGGAAATATAGCTTTCACACGTGAATTTGGAAGAGTCTAAATGTATTTAACATGCATTAAGGTAATTGGAATTCTATATTAATAATGGTAGAATGCTCTTATGTGTCTATTTAATATATTGTGTGGGACTACTGTTACAGGTATCTGAATGAAAATGTGATCTGGATCCCTGAAGACGACTCACTTGTGTTGCCTGAAAACAGTGCAAGAAGGCCAAATCTTGCGGGGAGGTGAAGTTTCTGGGCTCCAGATCGCTTAACTTAGCAGCTGTCGTGGAGCTTGGCAACACTCTTTAAAACCGATAGGTGTCACGTGAGGGCATTGAACCCAGGGTGTCTGGGTGAACCTGGCCACCGGAAAGAGAGGGACAGAGAGTTTTTGGGAAAGAAGGAGTGTGTGGATTTTGCCTACTCTGCACGGGAAGGTTTTGAGTGTTGATTTTCTCGTTGAGGAGAGTGGAACTACCATATATATAGTATGTGATTCTCGTTGAGGGATGAGAGAGACTACTTAGAAAGATTAAATAACACAGGTGGAGATTCCAAATAAAGGATTTGTTCTGCAATCAAGTTTTTTCATTTCAAAGAACCATCGAACACGAATTGGCGAGACGACAAGGATTGTCATGAAAGAACTGAGTTTTTCTTTTTTTTCTCCCATCACACCTGTCCAACAAACTGATAATGCGTTCCTCTATAAAGCAAAGAAGATTCTATTCAAAAGCCTTGTCAGCTGGGAATTGGGGATAGAGGTAACGGAAAATGATTAAGCTGCAAATAATTAAAGTAACGATGCGAGCGAGCATTTGAAGAGCAGCTTGTTTCAAATATGCTGGAAGAGGAGGAGATAAAGAGTAAAGAAGCTTTAGAAATTGAAGAAAAGAGAAGAAATGAGAGCAATCGAAGATAGGAGAAGGAAGAGAGCAGATGGAATTGAACTGCAGAAGCTGCGATTAGAAAAGCGAAAGGTGTAGAAGGAGAGCGATCGCGGAGTGACTGCTGAGTTTAGCACAAACCGAAGACGATTTCCAGTTTGATCTACAAAAGTTTGATCCGAGATCTAGCGCATAAGCTTGTACCTTATCTCTTCGAGAGACAGGCAAAAAAGAGCAGAGATTCCGGAAAAATATTGGGTTTCATATACATTGGATTGTTAGCCATGAATGTCGCAGATAATCGCAAGAGAAGATGAGAGAAGTAACTGAAGATTAGAGAAAATAAAGGCCCTCCGCTATTGAAGAGATACAAGCAACTACCGGAAAGGTTTCTGACAGACGTGAACTTGCACAAGGCACCAGAAAATACGTGAGATCCGACTTCGCATGAGGGTGAAGAATTATCACTGAATGGACGGGTAATGGAAAGTAAAACTTTTTGTAAGAATTATCCAAGAACGTGATCATTACATGCAGATTAAAAAAGGTCGAAGTGAGATTTTACGACCATTTCCAGATGAATGGTCAGTTGAAGATCCGAAGAGTTTGCACAACAAGTTGATGATTGCGAAAATGTCTGGGATAGATAAGATGGAAACTTCTTGGAGAGAGTCACCTAGGGGAACGTTTTACTTATGATCATGGAGGAAGCAGAGAAATACTAAGCAGATCAAAAGTTTCTGCTCGTCCCTTCGGTAAAAGAAGAAGAAAAATACAGGGCTCTGAAGAGTGAACAATAACAAGTGTTACAAGGATTAACACGCTAAAGACTGTTACGTCTGTGACTATCCCATCTAGCAAGAGATTGCCTGCAGAGGCTATCAAGTCATCAACACCGAACAAAAACTAAACCGAGACAAAATGATAATCAACAGGGAAATAACAACATCGTACTGTTTGGAAACCAGATTCTCTTCATTTTACCCGCAAATAGTATTTTTAATGACTTATAGTATGTCACCACCGTAGTGGCTGAAAAAGACTAAACCTGATTCAGGAGCCCAGATACCGGTCATAACGGAAACTTTCATAGACAAGGATAATAACAGGTAAAATTATGACTACCAGCGCGTTTGAGGAAGAGATCCAGCCGGCGCTAAGGAAATCGCATCCTTGCCATTGAAGAGTGATCATAAAGACAAGTTTATCGCCCCATTGAGATATTTGCAGTGGTGTTCAGTAGGATCTGCAGAGAAGGATATCCCAACCATCATTTAATAACCAGTTTCCAGTAGTTCACAGAAGACGGCGGGGAAGGAAAACAGAATTATTACAGCCAAGTTTAGCCATACAAGGAAACGAATGGAGAAGAGCGTATCACGAAACAGAGGTTTCGGAGAATTAAAGAAGGAAATAGGAGGACTGAAGGAAGACTTGGAAAGACTACGGCGACAAATAAAAACCGTCCGAAAATGAAAGTGGGTAAGCACTGACAAGGGTCAGAGGCATTGAATCGAGCAAACTGAACGTTGCGATAACTGGGACCCACAAAAAAAGCCACAAAGGTACGGATGAGCCCAATACTTGTATAAGTGACGATAAGCTTTCTAACGACGAAATCATCGATAAACTGCTCATATGGATGCAGTCCGTCTCGACGAGTCTACTTGGCCTTGATGGAGGGAAGCAGGAAACATATCAGATCAAACTGTATGACTGCAGAGTAAAGTTTAAATTTTTCTTTAGGAACAAAGCAATCCGAAGGGGAAATGTAGAGTTATCTATGCATCTGTATTATAGAAATTATTACATTTTTTTTTCATATGTATATGTTTTTTAAAAATTTTTTTTACTATAATCTACCGTACAAACTGTTTTAGAAAGTTTTTTTTTTTTTGTAAAGGTCGTAGTTAGTTCATTGATAGATTAATGTTTGATAAATGAAGAAGCCCTCATACAGTTTTTACTTTACTCTTTAATCTTAAAATATGCGGGATGTAAAATATTGTTCAAAAGTGTATGTGTATTAATGGGTACTTCAGTTATTCCAGATGCCAAAGTATTTAGTTATTTGAACGGCATTCTGTAAAATTGAGTTCGAGATGGTTTGAATGCTCTATTTATTTAGTTTACTAGATTTATTTAAGCTGTGAATCATGTGCAATAAGCTGTATGAGATTATTGTGAATTTGTAAGCTTTTAGGCTTATTTAGAGGTTCCAGAAATGTAAAGACCAGGACTAGCAAGCATTTTATTGCAATTTAAAGAATAATTGTTTTATGTTCGGTATACTATTACAAGGAACGCAAGCCTGTTTCAATCCTTTGTATATTATATGTAATTTAGAAATAGGCTTCCTTCACATGAATTTGAATATATTCAACGTATTTAACATGCGCATTAAGGTAACTGGAATTTATATTATTAATAATGGTAGAATGTTTTATGTCTATTTACTAGCTGTGTGAATTATTTGTTACAGGTCTGAATGTAGGACAAAAGATCTGGATCCCTCGATGAATTAGCTCTGTGTTGCCTGAAAAAACAGTGCAACACAAATCTTGCGGGGAGGTGTAGTTTCGGGGTCTGATCAAGAACTTAGCAGCTGTCGTGTGGAGCTTGGCAACATCTCTTTAAAAAAACCGATAGGGGTATCACTGTGAGGCATTGAACCCAGGTAACGGTGAATTTGGCCACTGGAAAGCGAGGGACAGAGTATTTTGGGAAAGAAGGAGTGTGGTGGGATTTTGCCTACTTCTGCACGGGAGCTGAGGTTGATTTTCTCGTTGAGGAGGGAACTATATATATGTGTGATTCGCGAGTGGAAGGAGAGACCACTTGTGAAAGATTAAATAACACAGGTGAGATTCCACAAAGGATTTGTCTTAAATCAAGTTTTCCTCATTTCAAAGAACATCGGATGACATTATGCAGCCAAGGATTACTGAAAGAACTGAGTTTTTTCTTGTTTTCACCGTACAACAACTTGATAATGGCGTTCTATAAAGCAAAAGAAGACTTATCTGCCACCGCTGTGAATTGTGGGATAGAGGTAACGAAAATGATTGGCCGCAAAATACTAAAGCAATTACGGCGAGCGAGTTTCAGATATAAGCTTGTCAAATATGCTGGAAGAGGAGGAGATAAGAAAAGAAGCTTTAGAAATTGAAGAAAAGAGACAAAATGAGGCAATCGAAGATAGGAGAAGAAGAGAGCAGATGGAATTGAACTGCAGAAGCTGCGATTAGAAACGAAAGGTAGAAGTGAGCGATCGGGAGTGACTAAGCTGAGTTTAGCGTTAAAACCGAAGATCGATTTACATAACATCTACAAAAGTTTGATCCGAGATTCAGCGACATAAGCTTGTATCTATTCCTCTTCGAGAGACAGGCAAAAGAGTGAGATTCCGAAAAAAATATTGGGTTTCAGTACTTAATTGATTGTTACCAAGTGAAATGCAGATAATCGCAAGAGAAGATGAGGGAAGCAACTGAAGATTACGAGAAAATAAAGGCCCCCCCAAGCAATTGAAGAGATACAAGTTAACACCGGAAAAGGTTTCTTGACAGCTGTTTGTGAACTCAATAAGGGCACCAGAAAATACGGACTGACTGCGTAATGAGGTGAAAGAATTACTCTTGCGGAATGGATTCGTGGGTTAAACGTAAAAACTTTGAAGAATTATCCAACGTGACTGCCAGAGCAGATTAAAAAAGTGTATCAAGTTGAGATTTACGACCATTTCTGGGATGAATGCGGTCGCAGCTGAAGATCCCTGAAGAGTTTGCCAACAAGTTGATGATTTCGAAAATGTACCATTGAGCGGATAGAAAGATGAAACTTCTTGGAGAGATCAGCCAGGGGAACGTTTTACTTAAGTGACTGGGGTGAGAGCAGAGAAATACAGCAGATTGCAAGTTTCAAGCTCGTCCCCGGTAAAAGAAGAAAATGTGGGCTCCTGTATATGTTCGCATACAAGGATTACCACGCGTAAAGACTGTTACGTCTGTGGACTATCCCATCTTGTAAGAGATTGCCCCAGAGGTATCGTCAAGTATCAACACCGAATAAAAACTAAACCGAGACAATGATGTACCAACAGTGAAATACAATCGTACTGTTTGAACCAGATGTCTTCTTACTTACCTGCAAATATATTTATTAATGCACTACAGTATGTCGTACTACCGTAGTGGGTGAAAAGAAGTAAGAACTCTGATCATCTGTGGAGCCCAGATACCGGTCATCAACGGAAACTTATCACAGGGGAAAATAACTACAGGTAAATGAGATGACGAAAGGCTTGGAGAGAGAATTAGCCGGGTTGGCGAAATTTCAGGTCTCATTGAAGAGTGATCATAAAGACAAGTTTTATCGTCCTATTGAGATACTTGCAGTGGTGTCCAGTAGATCTAAGAGCAAAGCTTATTATCCCAACGAATATTTATCAACTGTCAGAAGCTCCACAGAAGACGGCGGGAAAGGGAAAATTGTGAATTATTACAGCCAAGTTTAGCCATACAAGGAAAACGAATGGAGAACGAGCGCATCACGAAACGGTGGAGGTTTTGAGAATTAAAGAAGGAAATAGAGAGACTGAAGGAAGACTGGAAAAAGACTACGGCGACAAATAAAACCGTCCGAAAATGAGGTAAGCACTGACAAGGGGTCAGAGGCATTTCGAATCGGAGAAACGGAACGTTGCATAACCGGGAATCCACAAAAAAGCCACAGCGTACGACATTCCAATACTTGTATAAGTGACGATAAGCTAACGACGAAATCATCGATAAACTGGCCTGCAGCCGGATGCAACCAGTTCGACGAGTCTACTGGGCCTTCGATGGAGGGAAGCAGTGGAACATATCAGGATCAAACTGTATGATCAGAGTAAAGTTTAAATTTTTTCTTTTTTAGGTATCAAAAGCAATCCGAAAATGTAGGGATATCTATGCATCTGTATTATAGAAATTATTACATTTTTTTTTTCATATGTATATGTGTTTTTTTTAAAAATTTTTTAATATAATCTAATGTTAAACTGTTTTGTTTTTTTTTTTGTGTATGTCGTAGTTAATTATTGATAGATTTAATGTTTGACAATGAAATATTCTATACATAGTTTTCTTACTTTACTCTTTAATCTTAAAATATGCGGATGTGTAAATATTGTTCAAAAGTGTATGTGTATTAATGGGTACTCAGTTATTCCAGTGATGCCAAAGTATTTGAAAGTTATTTGAACGGCATCTGTAACTGAGTTCGGAGATGGTTTGAATGCCTATTTATCAATACCAGATTTATTTAAGCCAGAACGGCGTAGCAATAAGCTGTATGAGAGATTATTGTGAATTTGTAAGTTTAGGTTTATTTAGAGGTTCCAGAAAAAATGTAAGACCAGACCAAAAGGCATTTTATTGTACTGTGAAGAATAAATTGTTTTATGTTCGGTATACTATTTAGCCAAGGAACGTAAGCCTGTTTCAACTTTTGTATAATATATGTAATTTAGGAAATATAGCTTCCTTCACACGTGAATTTGAATATATTCAACGTATTTAACATGCACACATAACTTGGAATTTATATTACCAATGGTAGAATGTTTGTGTTCATTTAATATATTGTGTGAATTACTTGTTACAGGAATGGTGTAATGTGATCTGGATCCCCGAAGACGAATCAGCTCTGTGCCTGGAAAACAGTGTACAAATCTTGCGGGAGGTGAAGCGTTTCAGTTCCAGATCGCTTAACTGGCAGCTGTCGTGGAGCTTGGCAACACTTTTAAAACCGATAGGCATCACTGTGGAGGGTATTGAACCCAGGGGTGTCTGGTGAATCCTGGCCACCGGAGGCAGAGAGGGACAGAGAGAGTTTTTGGGGAAAGAAGGAGTGTGGGTGGGATTTCGCTCACTCTGCACGGGAGCTGTTTTGAGTGTTGATTTTCTCGTTGAGAGAGAGTGAACCACCATATATATATATGTGTGATTCTCGCTGAGGTGAGCGAGAGACTGTCTGTGAAAGATTAAACAATAGTGGAGATTCCAATAAAGGATTTGTCTTGCAATCAAGTTTCTTTTCATTTCTGAAGAACCATCGAAATAATGACAATGAGTAAAGGTTTATATAATTAAAGAACTTATTTTCTATTTTAGTACTTTTAAAATAAAATTTCAAGAATATTGAATATTATTATCTTAAAACATATTTTTGGAGTTAAGTATAGAAAGTAATATCTAGAAGAGACAAGAAAATAGAATAATTTCACTGGAAAGTGCAATCACAAGCGCATCCAGGAAAAAATTGCGGATGAAAAGATTTAAAATAACCCAGAAAGAAAAACAAAAATGCAAAAAATACATTAAAATGCACCAAAAGCCAACAGCAAAATGCCACAACATTTTGGTATGGTTATAAAATATTTATATCAAGCAATGAAAGAATTTATTATCGGTAGAAGAGATCTAAATTTGAAAAAAGCAATATGAGGTATAAAATGTAAGACACTTATATTATACTATACAGACTCCTTGTTATATTTTCATAAAAGTTGTTTTGTTTTGTTCTAGATATATTATATATACATTTCCTGAATTAGTGATTTATTAGACTATTTGAAGTGGTTAAACAGAAAAAATCATTTTTTATCATACGCTAAATGACCCAGTTCCCTTTAATTCTTGAAAACAATATCAAGACAAAAAAAAGTAGTAGTGAAATTACTAAACATGGTAACTATGTTACTTACCTATTTTCTTAGAGCTGAGATAATAATCAATGATACTCATGAGAGATTCGATATTTACTAAATTAACAACTAACTTTCGTTTTAGTGTTGTCCGCGATATAGAAATGATTCACAATACAACTGTATTTCTTGGTAGATTTCATCAACAGAAGAGGTATAGAGGTTAAATTAGAAATTGAACACGGGTCAAATTTAAAGTAAGAACCGTCTTAAACAAAAACAAGACAAGTAAAAGAATTTTAAAAAAAGCATTTCCTTTTTCCTGATAATTCCCCAATCTCTACATGGAATATGATACTTCCTAATACAAATATTTAAATTTTGCACAACATGACCCCTCCCCAGCAAAAAAAAATACTATAAGATTCTTCATCGCATTTTTTAAATAGCCATGTGTCGTTATTCATTGCGAAGAATCAGCATATGTTTAGGGCAGAGACAGCATGAATCTTGACTCTCGGAGGTAAAGGCTCAGCCAACAACGTTTAGTGCTGATTCTAAGATGTGACAAATTTGGATTTAATATGATGCATTGTCTCCAGTGCGGAGAGAGAAGCCGGGGACATACGGATGATCCAGAGCTCACAAATATTATCACGAAAATATTCACGACGACAGACCAAGTTTTAGAGGCGACCAGAGGATGTAAGGTTTCCAGTATCCTTGCTAGAAAACGATAACGGAAGAACACTCATCAATACTTTCGTTTACGATGGCAATATATTACAGCATTTTCGTAAATTAGCACTAATATGGAGAAAAGTATAGGCTTTTCTAAAAAATCCAAATTTCGCGCTATGTTTTCTTATTAATCGTATTTCATCCAATATAGAAACTTACAGAATCGTGGCAATATTTAGAGTAGATATTAAAATGATAGAACATAAAAAAAAGAATATAAGAGTATATTAATTAATTTCGCCACATCACGAAACTGATAATTTTTTTCATAATTTAGTCAGATAATAGGGCAGCTTTATAAAAAATTCCATTTAACCATTAATATTAAGAAAAGATATCTATCAGCTGAATTCTTTTGTTCTCTAAGAGAAACAAAATGATGAGCGTTTTCTCACAAACCGTATATTTTCACAAAAAATTAATCACAAATAGTTATCGTCGAACTGCAATGCTGTATATATTTTTTGTATCCAAGATGTATTAACATTTAGTATACAAGAGTAACTCGTTATTCAACTTTCATACAATTCAACCTTACTGCTGTTCGAAGTTTCAAGTTTAAAAATATCAGTTTGTGGAAAAATCCTCATCATTATAAGTGTTTCTCTTAGAGAACAAAAGCAATTCAGCCTTGCAATGCTGATATCTTTCTGAATACTACGATACTCTTTCAAACTGAATTTTATATAAGTTGCCCTATATCTGGATTGGCCTGAAATTATGTAAAAAATTACGCTACTTTTCGCATATGCGCAGTTAAAAAATGATTTATTACAAATAATTCATGTTCTCTAATATTCAAGCTATTTACTTCAAATTTAATGCAACACTTATTCATATTGCCACGTATGTAAGTTTCATAATGATCTGTCTGCAAAAATACTGCATGTTGCTCGAACGAAATCATTGATGAAAAGCTTCTCATCTCTTTATCAGCTTTCTGCTAAAAGGAGGTACGAAATCCATTTTCGTTTTCTTTCATCACTTCCTGGTCGCCCCTTTAAATGTCCTTCAGACGAGATTTCACTGTAAAATGTGAGTTCCTGACTATATATGGCCCATACAGCTCTCCGCAACCGACTTCAAACCATTGTATCCATATTACCACCAAATTTGTTTTCATCTTAAGAATTGTTCTTAAACATTTGGACACTAGGACCATTTTTGTCCCCATATATTCCTTTTTACCAAAGCTATATTTAAATCAAATACTAACACCAACAAAATAGTAGAAATTTTTCTTCCAAACATTCAGTACAAACATTGCAAAAATAAAATGCAAAGAGGGGTGTCTAAAATCTTTCAGCATTGCACTGAAGAATTCAAGTAAAATAAAATTCTTATAAGACACTACTTCTCCTAGAGAAAATTTATTTTTTATTATCATACCTTAACAATGGCAATAGACTTTTAAATGGAAGAAGTATCTTGACGAATAAATGCGATTGGTATTTATCATGCAGTTTTCAGTTTGTCATGATAAATGCAAACAAGTTACGAATAACAGGTAATCTTCTTCACCACTTTTTATAATATGAACCGCTTTCGTAGAATCACTTGAAGAACCTTTCAATGAAAGAGAGGAAAACAAGATTAGATGGAGAACTCAAACAGTGAAAACAACTATCAACAAGAGAAACTAATGGCTTTATTTCTCCTTTATTAATGAGAATATTTTCACAAATCTTGTTTTCATCATACATCATTACACTATGACAAAGTGAAATATCTGTTTTATCAGATGAACAAAAAATACCATTATACCTCTCTGTTTTATCGTATAATGAAATTGTAAACAAATGCTTGAATTTATCAATATTTGCAAGATCTGCGTATTCTTCTTTACTAAAATAATTCAAACGCTTTAATGGCGCCAATTCGCACATTGATTCACCAAAAACGTTGAATCAGTAAATGATTCTCAGAGACGATACGAATAAAAAAAGAAATAAAATACCAGGTAAGATCAAAATGAATATAGGATTACAAACAATAATGGAAAAGAATTTATCGATAAGATTAACACAAAATGAGACGGAACTTCAAAATTTCTTTTACGTAAGCGAGTGCAGTGATTCTATTCTTCCAAGAAACATTCATGAAATTTGAGGAAATCGACAACGCGTTTAGGCTGAAAACGTCAATTCATGAAGACAAAGTGCTCAATCTATATATTTAAAATAATTTGTAAAAAGCCTTCACAGAGTTCGCCAGCCTCAACTACCCACATTTTCGACAATTTTATTCATATAAGAAAGCTTATTCAAATATATACATCAAGGGTCGCTGCTCACCATCATCCTCCATTAACGAAATCGAAAACACTTTTCATCTGTGCATGTTGTGGAGCTAATGAAGTCTCTATGTTATTTTAATCTATTTATGCTTATAGCTTTACAGTTTCACTTGGCAAAAAAATTTTAGTGAATTATGTTTTGAGAATAGGTTTTATAGGTGAAAAATATGTTTTGAGAAAATAAGTTTTATAGTATATTTTAAAGCAACCTAATTATTTGTAGGTATTTTTAATTTATAATAAGGATACGCAAGCTATTTAGTCCAACAGAATTTGATCGATTTTGAAAAGCAAGATTGATACAAAGTTGAAAGACTTTATCCGTAAGTGATCTTTCATGCGATCAAAAAGCTGGAAAGTTTTCATGAGCAGCGACTTTATGAGATAACGAGGTAAAAGAACAATTTTTGCTCATTGAAGAAAACCTAAAAGGTCAAGATATTAGATGATGATATCTAAGTTACTTTTTGAATACAGCGATGAAACGTGATTTAACCAAAGAACTAACCGTTCAGCATGATTACAGGTAAAAGTTTTGAGATTGAAACAAGTCTGTTGTGGAGAGATAGTACGTTGAAGGGTATTCTCGACGTTAATGATATGTCAAAATATAAATACCGAAAATTGAGCTCAAGAAATTTACCTGATTTAATGAGAGGTTTGTTTTGAGTCAGTTTTAAAAAATAGATAACTATCCGAGCCTGACTGAGGAATATACCAATACTTAATTCCGTCTACTCAGGAAGGACATAAAGCTATTAAATTAGTAATGAGTTTCCGCCTACTACCATACAATAAAGGTTACTGAGAGTATAAAAGACAGATTTGGCCAGGAAGAGTTGTTGAAATGCATATCAGAGAACTTCTAAAGCTTGTTATTAAAATGTAGGAAGGTCATCGAAAGTTCATACTGTATGACAAAGAAACAGCAATTGTCTGAATCACTTGGTATTACTGAAAAATGTGCTCCATTATTGTACCCCCTCACAGAAAGCAGTTTATGAAGATATTTTACGAACATGCAGAATAATTGTTGATACAGATCCAACTCCTGCAGGCTTTGGAAAACTATGAAATTCAATAAAACGAGAGTAGAAGCTGAACAAAGAATTTCCAGGCTATGGATGGTCTTGGACATTCAAAAGGGTCTTTCATAATAAAGCTTCAACTTTTGTTTCAAATACGAAAAACAACCCGTCCTTTTTCTGAAATCTCATAATAGTGTGGATTGTTTTGTTGCACAGATTTTAGAAAGAAAAAGGGCTTTAAAGGGAAAAGAGCATGTTTTTCTTGTTGAGAGTCGGCATAATTCTAAAGGTGCAAAGAAACTTAAATGTATCATATATGTAGTACATGTTCCTGTAATATGCCTCACTTACTTCATTTTCAGGAAAAGAAGCAAAGTGTGTCAAAGAAAAAGGCTCAAGCGACAAGATTGCTCTTTATCCAACTCAATAATCTCCAAAGTGTTCCTGCAAACTTTTTTCTCATTAATGCCAAGGGATCATATAAAGGTCACGTGTTCGGTCTTTCTGATCTGATCCCTGAGATCCTATATTCTAAAGGATGCGGCAGTGAATTGAGTTGTAGTATGTGAGGTAGAGGTTATCTTTCTCTAGCGGAAGAAGAAACTGCTGAAAGAAAACATTCTGCTACAATGTAAAATTAGAAATCTTTAACCTGAAGTCTTCTGGAAGCAATTAAGAATTAGATCAGTCGGTAATTTGTGATAGTGTTAGCCCTGTGCCTGAAGGTTCATGGGTGAAAGAACTGCGGGATAAGAATATTGTAATTACATATACTGAAGATTCTGTGGGGGCCATAGAGGTATTAATAGGAGCTGACATTGCCTCCACTATTGAAAACAAGAGAATTTGACTTGTGGTATTCTTGCTGTAGAAACTTTTAGGCTGGACTGTATTAGGAAAGCCATCGCTGGATGAAGACACATAAAATTTTGCTATGTTGGCTACATCACTGCTTATTAAAGAAGCATCCATTATTGATCTTTGGAATTTAGAGGTAATAGGCATAACAGATTCAGCGACTAAAATATCTAAGGAAGAAGAAGATTTAAAAGCTAAATCAAATTACCTGAAAAGAATCTCTATAAATGACGAAGGTCGCTATGAGGTTGTCTTGCCATGGAAAGAAGATCATATGCCTTTATCTTCTCATAAAGACTTAGCCTTAAAACGTCTTCAAAACATAAAGTTGAAATCGGGCAATCTCTACCAAGTGCATGATAATGTCTTAAAGGAATGGAGCGAACTGGGTATTATTAAAGAAGTCCCTCCTGATGATGTTACTAACTTTGAGCATTACTTACTTCACAGACCTATGATAAAACAAAATGGTTCTACTAAAGTTAGGCCAGTCTTTGCCTTTTCAAGGGAAAAATCTATTCCTTCTTCGAACCAACGCTTAAATTGTGGTCCAAATCTCATAAAATGTATTCCATCTCTTCTCCTAATTCTTCGAGAGCGTAAATATGGAGTTTCAGCAGACATTGAGAAAGTGTTCCTACAAATAAGTGTTCGAAAGTCTAATAGGGACTATTTACATTTTTTTATGGTGGACAGAAAACGGACAGTTACAGGTTTATCGTCACACAAGGGTAGTTTTCGGTGTAGTCAGCAGCCCTTTTTCACTGGGATCAGTTCTGAAATTCCACCTTGAAAGGCTTTCTGAAGATTCAAATTACAATAAAAAAATATTTAGAAAGCTGAAACAAAGTTTTTATGTTGACAGTGTCGTTGCCAGTGTAGATAGGGAAGAAGAGCTTTATCAATTCATTCACGAAGCAAAAGATGCATGTTAAAAGGAATGTTTGATTTAAGAGCCTGACAATAAAGGAAATTTCTGCTTCTTCAGTTTTGGTATGCAAGAGAGATGAGGATTGTCTTCAATTAAATCTTCAACGTCTCGAAAAGTTGGATCAAATCAAAGTCATTAAAAGATAAATGTTGTCAATTGCCCATAAAATTTTCGATCTCATAGAAATTGCTTGCCCTGTTTTATTAGTTTTAAAGTTGCTTCGTTAGAAAATGTGGAAAACAGGGATTTTATGGGATGATGAAGTAGATGAAGGTACTAAAAGAGAATTTTCTGAATTGTATTATGATTTACATCTACTGAAAATACCTCGTTTGTTCCGTGTGTCTTCGGATGAGAAACAGTTTCATGCGTTTTGCGATACAAGTCAAAATGCAGAGGTTGTACTAGTATTTATAAGAGTAGAAACTGAGGAACGAGTGGATGTACATTTGTTATGTGCAAAATCTGGAGTTGCTCCTCCTAAATATATCACTATTCCCCGCCTAGAGCTGTTGGCAGCCCTCATTGGAGCCAGGTTATGTGCTACTGTATTGGATGGACTCTTTTATTCAGGCAGAAACGACTTACACCTACATTACTGGACAGATTCAAAAACAGTATTTGCCTGGATTCAAAATGACAAAGCATGATCTGTTTCTGTGAACAATCGCGTGATGGAAATCCTACAATTTTCAGACAAAACCTGTTGGGTACATATACCAGGGACTAGAAAACCAGCAGAATTACCATCTAGAGGATGCCGTGTAAATCAGTTAATTGCATCTAAATAGTGGGAGGGCCCAAGCTGGTTCTCAAGGAGGGCTCTAGAGGGTTCTTGGCCGCTTTATGAGACAACCATTCCAGAGGAAGCAAGAGTTATCCGGTGTGGTCGTCGAGTAGTGCCTATTAAACGAATGAACTTGTGAATTACTAATGACTTAATTCCCTTGTGTTTTTCGTGTTTACATTTTGTATTGCAGGTAAAGTTTCTCTCAAGCAATACAAAAGGTGAGAGTATGTCGTGAGCTAATGAAGTCTCTATGTTATTTGAATATTTATTTAAGCTATAGCTTTAAATTTGATCTGGCAACAAAATTTGCATGAATTATGTTTTGGTAGAATATGGCGTTTTAAAAGGTGAAAAATATGTTTTGACGAAAATGAAGTTTTTATGTTATATTTTTAAAGCGAACCTGAAATTATTTATAGTACTTCTATTTTATACGGCGTGAGTACGCAACAGTATATTCTCTATGCGGAAAAACCTTATAGAAGTTCCCCAGCCCCATACACCAGACCGATTTCGACAATTTTTTATTTCATATGAAAGCTTATGACGTCTAGATATGTCATGAAGGGTCGCCTGCTCAACACCACCCTCCATTTTCGAACGAAATTGGAAAAACTCTTCTCCACCGTACATTCTCCCCTATGGGGAAAATAACCCTTCAGACAGTTCGCTAGCCACCAATACCAGACAAATTTCAACAATTTTGAAAATTATGGCCTTTGATGGCATATCTAGATATGTCATCAAGGGTCGTCTGACCTCCCCCAGAATCCTTAATTTTTGAGAGATATTGCAAAATAAACGGATTATATTAACGGAAATATCGGAGATTTATTGGAAAATAGTAAGGAGTTGCTGAGCCTCAAAAACTCGACTGATTTCGGCAATTTATTATGTAACTTCTTTCAAATGACAAACGAATCAGAATTCTCCGCTTTATTTTCGTAAGTTTAAAATAGTATTTTTCATTTGTTTGCAGTTCTGTTGCATTTCATTGAAATTTAATTTAGCTTTAATAGCAGACTATGTTGTTAGGACATCTCTGTAAATATTATCTTTGTTTTAGTTAATATTTAATTTAAAATCATTAGCAAACGATTTTGTTTCTATTATAACTTTTTCTTATTAGATTGGCAACAAGAAAATTAGTTGTTGTTAAAAACTTTTATGGAATGCAGCGTTGTTAAATGAGAGAATGGAGTTGTTTTTGGAATAAACATTTTAATTTTGATATGAATTTTTTGTTTTCATCAATAATCCCTACAGTTCCATCAAAATGGCGTGTCAAAAATGTTGTAAAATACCTATTGTAGGTGATGGAAATTATTTATTTAGGGAGATATCGTTCTGTAAATATGGATCTGAAGACTTTCATGTCGAAATTCGTCAGAAAGTTATACTAAACATTAAAATTAGATGAGGTTTATTGAAAATCTGTTATCGACAAGGAAATTGCAATCTACTATGGTTTTATACCCTGTCTTTATACCCCATTCATCTTTATTCACTAATTACAACTAAAAAGTACTAGCTGAGAGCTTCAATAGCAACGAGGTGGCAATGCGGAGCAAAGTGGGCGCTGGCCGCGAACCCGCCCAGAATGCGACGAGAGCGGTTAGTGGTTGAGTTAAAACGTAGATCTCTCTTCGCTCGGTCAATAACGAACAAAGAGTTTTGGAATCTCTCTTATAAAACTCTACCGCCTTTCATGGTAGCTAATTATTCACAGTTGTTTTACACTTCTTGCGAATACTTGATATGATTGTTTGTATGTACCAGATAGAACCTTGCAGGATTGGACATTCTGATTGTATATGCTCTGATAAATTTCTGAGTTATTTACAGGAATTTTTATTGTTATGAAAATACGATAAGAAATACCGAAATTGACATATATTAAGAGAAAGTTATGGCATTTTAAATCAAAATATTTACATAATTTAAAATGCAGTTCGGCAAGAACTATTGGAAGATTCAAGTTTAATAAATTTCCATTCGTGGGAAAACCCTCATCATTTTTTTTCTCTTAGAGAGAAACAGAAATTTTGTTCGCTGCAATGTCTATATATTTTTAAATCTTAATGGTTTCCCTATATATCTGACTTATTAAATTACTCTATGTTTCTCACATGCACAGCAAAAACTTATTTATTACAAATGCCCATATTTTCTTTAATATTCAAAGTATTTACTTCAAATTCTAATACAATGCCTCTCTAAGATATTGTCGAGTATTCTGTAACAGGTCTATTTTGGTACGCCCGGTTGGGTTGGGAGACGTCACTTTTTCCGCCCGTTAACGACAAGTGCGATTCTCGTAGCCGTTTTTCCAACCGGTTGGTATCTCGCTCGGTCGAAAAAAGGACTCCGATTTCTCGGTAGCTCTGTACCTGGCGTAAACGCTATTCGCTAGTGAGAAGTTTGTACGCTTCTCCACATTACATTTGCTTCCCAATTCGAAATTATGTTGGATTATTTTGAAAAATATCCACAAATTTTAAGTGGGAAAGTTGATCGCATCTTTTCAAAAGACACCAAGGGTAAGAGGTGGGAAGATTTAACTTCTGCTCTTATAAGATGTATTATAATGCATCTTTCTTGCTTTCATAAGTCCATTGTTAAGGGGGTGTGTTAAACTATTTGTCTTTTACAAAATATACATTTATAATAATATTATACATTTATAGAACATAAATTGCGGTCTTTTTTCAATACGTTGATGTAATTTTACCAGTTTTCTAGAGAGAGGAAAAGTAATAAATTTTTCTCCATGCCAATTATTTGAACATGAATAAATCTTATAAATTAATATTAGAAAGCATTTGTTTATTTTTCCAATTACATCAGCACATAAAACATGAAAAAAGTTATTAAATTCAGCAAATTTTCACAACTTTAAAAAAATTACATCTTTATCAAGGAACAAGAAAAATTGTTTTATTGTCAGCTTTCGCAATTACTTTGTAAATATTTGACAAATTTCTTTGAATTAAAACCCAAATAAAAAAAAATTGTAATGATATATACGGAATGAGGAAAGTCATTCCACTCCCATTGTTAAAAAAATGTTAAAATGTTACCCTAATTTAATTTAATAAGAAAATATTAAGTAATTAAATCTTTAAATGTAATTGATCTTAGCTACATTTAAAGATTTAATTATCAACTATAACTACTAATTATCAACTATCATTATTGACTATCTTGATGGAGTAGTAAAAGATTTAACTACTTTTAAAGATTTAATTATTTTAGATTGTCGTATTAAATTATTAGATTAAATTATTTAAATTCGATAAAAGATTTAACTACTTTTTAAAAAATCTAAAGTAATTGATAAATTCTTCTTCAGATTGGTCAAATGGATTACATTTATCCCGATAAACCCTTTCAAAACACAATTAACGTCTTAGCAGCCTCCATTTTAAACGAAAATTTGATAAGTTCTGATATCGAAACAACACTTCTCACTAGCGAATAGCGTTTACGCCAGGTACAGAGCTGGCGAGAAATCGGAGTCCTTTCTTCGACCGGGCGAGATTCCAACCGGTTGGAAAAACGGGTACGAGAATCGCACTTGTCGTTAACGGGCGGAAAAATTGATGTCTCCCAACCCAACCGGGGTACGAGAATAGACCCGTATATCAATGGAATCTTCAACGGGTCTATTCTGGTACCCCTTGTTGGGTTGGGCGACGTCACTTTTTCCGCATGTTAACAACGGGAAATGTGACGTCTCCCAACCCAACCGGGGGTACCAGAATAGACTCCCAAAGAGGAAGTCCAGGTTTTTAATGTAAATAAACAAAACAGAAAACTCGTCCATAATTTGATAGGCAAAAATCACGCTGAAAAAATTGAGATTTAAAAAAAATCTTTATATCTTCCAGAATATAGTGCTATTTTTACGAAAATGCATGAAAGCAATGTACACACTGAGTGTTAGAACTGATACAAATGCAAATCATTATCAGCTTTTTGTAAAATCGGGGGAGCTGAAACCCCTTTTCATCTTCATAAATTTCTGGTCGGCCCCCTAAATGCCCTTGGGATCTAATCTTCACTGTAAAATGTGAGTTCAGGCCTATTAATCGCATAGTCGAAGTTCAAGTGCAGTTCCTCTAGCCTTTCTGGAAAAATTCGAAAAAATGTGCAATGCGAAAGTGTCTAAGTTTTCTGTTTTGTTTATAACATTTACCTTGACTTTATTTGCATTACTTCTGGATTTCCGCTTTGAAGATTCCACTGCCTTAGCATTACACCGGAATTACGTAGGTGAGGCATTTTAATGCAAAAAAAACAAAACAGAAAACTCATCTATATATAAGGACAAAGAAGGTACACCTCTAGAGACAAAATTATGATGTCTGGTGACCCTGGAAATAATATTTTCTTCAAAACGAAAACAACATTGGATGAAGCATTAGAGACTGCGATGAAGAGCTGATCTTAGATTTTTTCGCGCGCGCGTGTGTGTCTGTGTGTGTGGGGGAACATTATAAAACCGTCGTCTCTCATAGACACCTCTCTCGGAAGTGACGGTAAAACTCCGTTAAAAATAAATTTCCTCATAATTTTTCGCTAAAGATCTGCAAAGATCTGATTTCAAGTAAAAATACATCATTTACCTTTGCTCTGATATTCATTTCATAAGAAGGACAAGAGAACTTTCAACCCTATGCACTCGGATGCCGTTTCTCACTTACGGGTCTATTCTGGTACCCCCGGTTGGGTTGGGAGACGTTTCTTTTTCCTCACGTTAGCAACGGGAAAAGTGACCGAGTTTTCTGCTTCGTTTGTTTACATTTAGGTGCCTGTACTACGTAAATTTGGTGCAATGCTAAGTCAATGGAATCTTCAAAGCGGAAGTCCAACATATAAGCAGATGAAGGGGTCTATTCTTGTACCCCCGGTTGGGTTGGGAGTTGGGTAGGGTTCCGCACGTTAATAACGGAGCCCAACCCAACCGGGGGTACCAGAATAGACCCCGAAGTCAAGGTTTTTTATGTAAGTAAACAAACTTGAAAACTCGTCCATTGATAGTTTAAAAAAAACCCCTTCTGCTTTGTAAGAAGTCGCAGCTTAATTTTTCTGAAAAAATCAACTTTTACAATTAAATTTTTTCTTCTCGAAGTACTAATGCGATTCCTTGTATTCAGTTATTTATTATGCTTCAAATGATTTTTTCGAGTGAAACAAATTTCCTTTCATAAGAATATTCGATTGCAATTTGAATTTTTTACTAACTGTTATTCCGACGTGGCGATAAAATCCAAGAGAAAAAATGTTTCTGACAAGAAACAAACATCTCAACCCTCCTTCTCCCTCCATTCCTTCCATTGATTGTGAAGTGGTGCTGCGTGTTTGCAAATGTGAGCGGGGTGGTATAATATACAATCTGTATCAATCGTAAGTAAAATGCCATTATTATGTTTTCTTGTTTGTAATTATTTAATTATGAATCTTATTTTGTTATATCTATAGTAATCATTTCATTTCTTGAGCCTGATATTTTGTGTTTTAGCTGTATCAATACATACCGTAGGTTTGTTCGTATAATTCACGTAACAGAATGCTAATGTAAAGACTAGTGAGTAATTAAAACTAAAGAAATTAAATTATTAAATTTCACCGAGTTCATTTAGTTCTTTCTTTGAACCCTTTATACTCTTAATTTATAAAGATTTTTTTAAACTTTCTAAATTGAAGATTTTGAAAATGACTTCAGATTTTAAGTGATAACTCATAAAATCTGTATGAAGTTCTAATTTTTTTGCAGCACAATAGATATTTCTTTTATAAGGTTCGATAAATTTGTTCGTATTAAGTTGTTTTAAGATCTGTGTATTTAATTGACTCTTAACCCTAAAGCTATCCATGTGTTTTAGATTGTGTGAAATAAGGTATAGTTTTCAGTCTGATACCTTGCTGTTTAGATCTTGTTTCTCGTTAACTTGCCTTTGGGTACAACTGATCTAATTGATATGCATGTGCTCCTAATTAAATTGACGCTTTTCCTACATCAATATTTCATTTATGAATTATAACTTATGAATGCATACAGTTGTTGCTTGTTTACAAAGTCTGATGAAAACGGTAAATAAAAAGATAATTGATCATTTGGTTTTACACTTGCAAATCCAGTAATGCACTTGATTAAAATTTGTTAAAACTTTTCTTGATGCTTTATTATATTGGCATAAAATCTAGACTAACAGTATTATAGATGGGCAAAATTGTTATATTTCTGTCAGAACTTAACGATTAATAGTCCTTTCACTTCCTAGGAAGAAAACATTAAAATAATACAATGGCACCACGTAAAGGAAAGGTGAAGGAAGAACAGCCCGTAGTTGCTCTTGGACCTCAAGCTCTAGAAGGTGAAAATGTTTTTGGAGTAGCTCACATTTATGCCAGCTTTAATGATACATTTGTTCATGTAACAGACTTGTCTGGAAGGTATGCAATATTTTTTTAAAAATTGTTCAAAACATTCTATAATAATCTGATGTTTTTGTTTTCATCAAAAGTTTTTTGTGCTTTTACTTGTTTATAACTTTTTTAAATTTATAATTATGAGAGTTAGGTCCATAGTGAATGTTTTTGTTTGTGTATATCTGTTATAAAGGAATTGCGTTTTCAAAAATTTTTTATGAATTTGGAATTTTTTTTTTGGTTTGCTCTGTTTTGTGGCATTTAAAGCAAAGTACAGAATGCTTATTATTACTACTTGTAAGGAATCGTGACAAAATATTCATTTATCCGCAGAATGCCTTAATTTGTTGGCAGTCTTGCAAAAAGCTATTTTGCCAATGAATCTAGAATTCTCCAGTAAAATAAAGTGGTTGTGTTTGATATTCTGTCTTGATGTGTGAATCCCATGTCCATTCAACTGGTTTGGTTGCTGTAATGGCATTGGGCATGGTGGCATTCTGTCTCGTTGTTAGGCTTAGTTTTGCATAGGTTTTTAAGTTGTGAAAATCTTTTTCAATCTTTTTCAGTGAACACAAAGGGATTTGGAGTTCATATTGGAAAGACATTCCATTAGTCACTAGCAATGATTGATGGTTTGCTCCTTTATCCCCATGGTTTGTTTTGTGAATAATTCTAGTGAATGACTTCTGAACCATTCTGCTTGCAAATATATACATAATTGTACAGGTTCATTTGCCACACTTGGTATTATTGTTTACTATAAGAATTGCCGGTTGAAATCTACAAGTTGGAACACACTCTTAGTAAAACGGCGCCAAGTCGCCAAAGCAAGATGGTAAACAAACGGCCATCGGTCACAGTTAAAAGTTAATCATTTAATCTTTTTTTGAACCCATTGCGTTTGTGGTTTGTCGTTGCACTATCTCCCGTTTTAAATGTAGAATTTCAACAGAACTACTAGCTTTCCTAGCTCATTGAATGTACGGCATCTGTTACTTTTAATTATTCTAATGAAGCATGAAAAATAGCGCTCGCGATGCCTGTGGCATCTGAAGTGGGCACCGGGCAAATTTTTTTAACTTAAAAAAAACATCAGCGGCTTCGCTTTCAGCAAAGTGGGATCCTAGTAGCTTCGCTAGCTTAGTGAATGTACAGAATCAGCTTCTTTTAATTACTGTAATTTAGCAGCAGAACATTTGTCCTTAGTAGCGTTAAAAACAAGTACAACTTCAAAAATTCCATGCAAACGATTTTTATTACAAGACAAAAAAAAATCTCTCAATTATATGATCGGAAAAATATATCATCATTAAATAAACCCAAGTTCTATTTGTCATTTATTTACTAATTGAAATCATACTAATACATTTTATTATTTAATTAAATATTTAATAAATATTTTAAGTTATTTAAAAATCAGCGTAGTATGTAAACAACTCAAATCACGCAAAACGCTTGCCATGACGTAAGCGATCTAGCCGATGGGTTGCCAATGGAACTAATCCGCTCGATTCCTCAGGTTACCATTTTGGCGATGAAATCGGTGTGTTCCAACTTGTAGATACCAACCGAATTGCCATTTATGAGACTTAGTTTACATGATCATTATGTAGATTGTTTGATCGTGTCTCTACTTATATATAGATTTTTCCTGAGCAAGAAGTAAAACATTTTAATCATGTTCTTAAAAATCTTGGCAAACTTGAAATTTGCGACAGTAGTTTATCTTAATTTTTTTAAATGCATCTGGATCAAAAATGTGCATGGCAGTAGGTTGCTGAAGTGGAAAATCATTAGCAGTTAACAGAAGATCTGATCTCGGCGTATAAAAAAAAGAATTGAGCCTTACCGAGTATGAGAATTTTACAAGATAAATATAATTTTACAAGAGTTTATATTTCATGTGGTTTTTCAATTTAACATTGCTTACTTGCACAGTTGATTTTATATTGATTGCTATTAGTACAGAACAATTAAGTCAAAACCCAAACATCCCAAAAGAAAAGTTCTCTCCAATGGCAAATTGTTCCATAACCTTCCCATAGTAAGTAGTGAAAAGTCATACGACCTCGAGTGTGGGGTTTCCGGAGGGGAAGGGTGAAATGGTAATTTTTCAGTTTTTCTTAAATATCTCAAAACTATTTAGTTTACAAATTACAAATAATTTAACAAATTAAAAAGTGTAAAATTCCCTACAAATACATACTTTTATTTTTCTTCCAGCTTTGATATTTATGAATATTTTGAAGATAATGGGTCTCAAAGGTTGCTGCCATCTTGGATTTCCTCCCTCCTTTTCAGATTATCTTGAATATCTCGAAAACTATTCAATATTGAAATTACATGTAATTTAACAAATTAAAGAGCGTGCGATTCCCTACAGATTGGTACTTCGATTTTTCATCAGGCTTTAATAGTTTTTGAGATAATTGGTCTTAAAACGAATAAATTTGTAAAAATCTTAATTGATAGTACTATAAACCAATGGTTTGAATTAAAAGAAAAAATAGTTTTTAAAATTGGTACAAATGTTCTCGGGGGAATCTTGTTGAATATAGTAGAAGTCCCCGATCTTGAGAAGGAAGCTCATGCCACCATCTTGGATTTCATCCTCCCTTTTTTTGTTTTTTAAGAATATTTAGAGATGTATTCAATTTTCAAATTATAATTGATTTAACAGATTAAAGAGTGAAAAAATTCCTAACAAGTACATGTTTTTGTGCCAGTTTTCATAGTTTCTGAGATAATAGGTCTCGAAGGTTATTGCCATCTTGGATTTCATCACCCTTTTTTAATTTTTCTTGAATATCTCAAAACCTATTCAATTTTCAAATTACACGTAATCAGAAAATTAAAGAGCTTAAAATTCCGTACAAATGTTTGCTTTTAGTTTTCTTCCAGTTTTAATAGTGTCCGAGATACAGGTCTCAAAATTTGCCTCCATGGATTTTATCTCCCTTTTCTTGGTTTTGCTCGAATTCCTCGAAAATTATTTAATTTTCAAATTGCATATAATACAACAAATTGATCGTAAAATTTCCAACAAATGCATGCTTTTTTTTCTAGCTTTAATAGTTTCTGAGATGCAAGAAAAATTAAGATGGGGAAGGGGATTAAATCTAAGATGGCGACAAATTCTGACACCCATTATATTGGACCCTATTAAAGCTGGAAAAAAAAATAAGTGTGTTTGTAGAGAATTTTACGCTCTTTAATTTGTTAAATCACTTGTAATTTGAAAATTTAATAGTTTTCGAGATATCTTTGAAAAACTGAAAAATGGCCATTTCATCCTTTCCCCCGGAACCCCTTGACTTTTTGTTACTTACTACGGGGAGGGTATAAAATAATTTGGCACTGGAGAGAACTTTTCTTTTGGGATGCTTAGTTTTGGTGGATTTTTAAGCTAATTGTATTGTACTATATGTTAGTGTAATCAAGAAGGATAGTGTCCTAAATATTTTCCATTCTATCTGATAAATTTCAGTGAGTTAATATGTATAATGATGTGGTAAAGTTCATTTCTAGTTGAAAAATTATTCGTTTCATCCATTAAATCAACTTATTGTTTATTGTAAAATGCATGAATTAATTGTAGAAAAGTAGCATGGAATGATTATTGAATGGCAATGTAAATCTCATAAGAATTCTATTTAAAAAAATTTGATCAGTAGTAATTGAGTATTTTATTTATTGATTAGTTAATTTGTTAAGGTCAGTTTTAACTGGCACATGTGGAAAAGTTATAAAATAAACTAAATACGAATATACTTAAAATTATGCAGATTAGTTAAAAAGAGATGAGTTTGATTTTGTTTTTAATATAAATACTTGCATAAATAAAATTTTTTTCCCACTTTGAACAGTTGGCTTAACTTACGAGTTGGTCGATTTTAGTAGGTTAGGGATTATTCTGTGGTGTTAGCTTCATAAAGTGAAAAACTTAAGAATTATTTTATTCATGATGAATTTTTGTACTTACCTAAAGCCTAGCAATATAAATTTAAGTTCATCTAAATATTGCCCATTGTGCTAAAAATAATGCAGTGTTCATTTGCAACTGTACATTTTAAGAGGTTCATCAGAACTGTTAGTCATGTAAAATGGATTGAAATGGCCATTAGTTGCGTATCTGAAGGTATCAAAGGATCAGAAGGCATTCAAGAAAGATAAATAAATATTGTAATGTTTAATGAATAAATTGTTGCTTTAAATGCAATACTGTCTGCTTTAGAATGTGTCAAGCATTAAGTTATCTGGATATTTGGTGAAGATCAGTGTTACTTCATATTTTAAGTTGCCAACCAAATTGCATGGTCAGTGGCGAGGTCACAAATTAAGCAGTGCTGAAATTCTAGAACCTAGGTGAGAAAAATTGCATTGTTGTGAGGAGACATTTTGCAATTTTTTCTCTCCAATGCTCTCCTGAATGTGGTGCTTTCTTTTTCTTATGTGTTAAAACATTGCTTTTATTCTGGAATGTATTTTCCTTTCATAATTTCATTACTTTTTGATAAAAGTAGGTTTTTGGATTTTGATATTCATATTACCTGTAGTTATGCTTAAAATGTAACTTTAGTATGATTCTACATAACAATTTATTGTATGTTTTAGGGAAACAATTGCAAGGGTAACTGGTGGAATGAAAGTAAAAGCTGATAGAGATGAAGCCTCTCCATATGCTGCTATGTTAGCAGCCCAAGATGTTGCTGAAAAATGCAAACTGGTTGGAATTACTGCATTGCACATAAAATTAAGAGCTACTGGAGGAACAAGGTAAGGCATTAAGAGTATTGTTATTTTTGTTTTTGGAATTTGGTAAGCTTTACCCAACGTTTTTTGTGCCATGCCCCACCTATATGCCTTTCGAAATTTCTTATGTCCTGTATGTAACAAAGGCCAAACCAAAGTGTATGGTATGGTGCCAAATTTGAATTTTTTGGCAATAAATTGCCAAATGTGGTAACCCAATGGCGGATGTTTTGAGTTTTTCGTGATTTGGCGCCAGTTTGGCAAGGGATGTACCATATTCTTTGGTTTTATTGTAACAAATACTGGGAAATTGTTGAGAAACACGGGTAAGTAAATTTTCAAAACATATAATGAACTGAAATTCAGTACAAAATCATTTAAATAATAAATTTTTGTAATTTCATAAAATTTTTTTTGAAAAGGTTGCTGGACTGAAAGTTAAAAAAATTATTCAAGTAAATCCTAAAGAAAAATATGCCATCCCGATCTGAATTTATATATACTAGGTAAATTACAATAGATGATTGCTTTTAAACTCTTGACTAGTCCATTTTCTAATTGCTCTCTCCCTCGTGGGGTGTGGACCCTATGTTGGGAAACACTGCTATCATATTTTACATTGTAATTGTAAGAAAATATGAAATAATGCTAATTCAGGTTTAATTGATTTTTTTGTGTGTTAGATGAATGAATAAACCTTTTGGAATTACCAATAGTGTGTTGCATTACTTATTTCTCCTTTATATTACTTATTTCATTGTTAGCTATATTTTATCCACTCTTGCTACATGAGATTTTATACTCTGGTTTTAATAGGGGTATAATATTTTAAATAAGATACAAAATAATATGAGCAATATTTAAAATACTCATGTTAAATATTTGATTTTTTTTAAGGACAAAAACACCTGGACCTGGTGCACAGTCAGCATTGCGTGCTTTGGCACGTAGTGGAATGAAAATAGGAAGAATAGGTAATTGATTTTTTTACCTTTTCTTTTGTTAAGTAAAAATATTTTTTCATGTACTTTTGGGTGTTTGGTGTATTCATTAGATGTTTTTATGTTCTGAAAAATAAAGTTGTGCATTTGAAAGAATAAGCAAAATGCTACAATTTTTCACGTTTCCCAGAATCAATAAATGGATATATATAATATGCCACTCTGAATGTTTTTTTATTTGAACATTTGCATCTTACATTTAATACATTTTTTGAAGTTTTCATATCTATTCCTTGTGCTGTATGGCTATGGCAAGATGATTGGAAACTTTATGCCTTTCCAAATGAAAAACTAGCCAATACCAATTTTCTTAATTACATACTGTTTTGTACATGAGGAGAGGGAGGAATAATCCTCTAATTTTGCAGTTTTTTTTATTCCAGAAAATCTATAAAACATAGATTATATATTGGTTATTTCTTTTCTTGTGCACCTTATTAAAAAAATTGTTAAAATACAGGATAAGTGTGTGTACTTAAAAGAACTGTCTCATAAAAGCAAATTTTTAGATAGTTTCTATAATTATATTTGTATATTTAATACAAAATATTGTAGATGGGTTAAAATTATGAATTCTAATGAAATGCATTCTTTTATTTCTGAGATTTCAAATTTAAAAAAAGTTACTAATTTTTTAAAAATATTTGATATAAACCCTTGTGTTGTAAAAGTCTGATTTTTATGAAGATTAATGAAATCTTATGCATAATGCTTCCATGTTTCAACTTTGAATAAATTTAAAATTGTATTGATTGACTAATTGTTTTGATGGGAGTTATACTTAAGCTTGCATATCTTTTTGCTATTATGTAATGCTAATTTTTTGAAATGAAACATGTATTGAGAATGTAATGTGAAAATTTCTGAGATCAGGAATTTTCTTCCAACTTGGTAGATCTGGAGCTAAATCTTTTTTTAGCCTGTGCTCAATTAATGTCAATCATTTATTTGTACTAGTTTTTTAGTTGTCTTTTCTGGCAGTTATTTAGATTAATTTTTATTTGGTTATTCCTGATTTTTTTTTTTTTGCAGAGGATGTGACTCCTATTCCATCAGATACTACTCGCAGGAAAGGTGGACGACGTGGTAGAAGATTGTAAACAATCATTTATTTGTGAATAAAGGAAAAAAAAGATGTTTTTGTTGTTTTAATACTATTTTATGACTTTTAAGTTCACTTTATAAACCAAAACAAAATCTGGATTCTATTTTATTTCCTGTGTTTGATATAATTCTAGTTAATGCTATTGAAACTGGACAAACCCCCTGAATTCCAGTAGATGTTTAAAAGCATAGTTCTTGGTGAGCAAGTTATTTTATATTACACTTATGAAGCACACAAATACAATTTTGGAATGCTAAAGGGAATGAAATAAAACCCTAAAAGGACACTAATAATTAATTTGGATGGAAAATACTAGTGATTGTGTTCTTAATCTGGAATTCCAGATCAAAAACTTCAGATACTTCAAATCATGAATTTTAGAAATTTTTTTTCAGATTCACTATCTCAAATTTTTTAGAACAAATATATTAAAATATTATAAAAAAATTAATTATATGCATTTTAGTGGCAGTTAAACTTTCTTGTCTGAGTAAATTATGTGAAAATATCCAGTTTTCTTGAAATATTTGTTTCTCTGTATTGTGTTAAAATTATTCAAAATTGACAGAATTTTACGCCACTCTAGTTTTCAGGATTTTTTGAAATGCAGTTCCAATATTATTAAAGAACAACTGGAACTCAAATGCTTAATGGTAGATTCTATGGTCAAACATTTTGTAAATTGTTGAAATTTTTATGTTTTTGTATAAAAAGTTCGATTGTGTTCCGCGTGGAATTGAACTCCTAAATTGTGACAGTCTGAACTTTGCTTTTCATATCGTTTTGAAAATTACTACAAATTTAGATAGGTAAAATGCAGTTGCAATGATTTCTGCAGATAAGTACTGAAAAAATCCATTGCTTAAGCTAATGTTGATTTTTTTTTTAATACTGAAAACTGAACAAGGATAGGTTTTAAGTAATTTTTATTAATACTAATAAAATTCTATTTTTAGTTTGATAAGAAGATATTTTTGATGGTTAAAAAATTACTACTCTACAGTTGTAAATACTGAGCCACCACTAATACCAAGGGGGTATTTTGTGTTTTTTGAATATTGGTATTTTGTGAGTATACAAGGGGCAATCTTAATATAATTGACTAAAAATATCTTGTGTTGTGAATTTTCTGAATATGTATTGAATACAATATTTTGCTGTGTATGCATTTTCTGCTTTAGGTACAGATGTATGTGTTGCTGTTAAAGTCTATAATTCGGTTTTGCGTAGAATAACTAGGTAATTCATGAAATACCTAGTTATTCTATGAAATAACAGATTCTATGCTTTAACTGTAATGTATGCATTAAATAAATATCTACTAAAAAAATAATATAATTGCATTACATTTTGGGTAATTTTTCAATTCAGTTTCAGTGTTGACTAAAGACCCTACACTGCACAGCAATAATACTGATATGTTTTAACCTACACATTGTATCATCATGGGTCAAATTGCTGAATAAGTGAGCCCTTAATTGCTATTGTATTGGATTAAATTCAAAATCTTAATTCTGAAGATATCTAAACCAGCAATGAGATATCTGTGAAAATGTGTAAAATAATTGGGATTCCCTTTTTAGTCTGTTGTGTAGCTGCAACTTTTGCTGTCCGGGGTGAAATTGCAACGTGCCGTCCTTCCTTTATAACTTCTATAGGACATAAAAACCTTAAAATGAAGAAATCAATTCCAGGAAAAACATAATATAATTGGTCGTTTAACACCCTTGATCTCTGCATACTGGTTGTGGAATTGTGTGTTCATTGCCAATCTGTCTTGCATATATCAGCAATTTACTGACAAAAGGATAAAAATACAAATTATTTACTGGAGTTTTTTTATGCTTGCAATGATTGAGCTAGTGCTGCTGCTCTTATTTATAAAATTATTTTCGTGCATATCCGATTTTTCTGTCCTTGTTTAACTGCTGCCTTTGGGGAAATGCCCCATCTGCCCCCCCCCCCCCTTTTTTTCACCAGATGTGAGGGACGAAAGATGCATTATGTTTTCAAATTGGGTGGAAAAAAAAAATTACATGTTCATCATAAAATTCTTTTTGCAACTCCCAATAATGTGAATTGAGAAAATGAAGAGGCCTGTGAATCATTATTTGACAATCAAGAAGGATTTTTGACCAAAAATATATCCAACTTAATTATTGAATCTGAATTACCAGATTTTTATATTTGAAATATTTTTCCTCACTGCTGGAAGAATCCCACAAAAGTGTGATTTCTCAATGCTATCTGCAATCTCCGAGTTTAGGTACTCTCTCTTTTCGAACTCCAGTTGAAGAAATTCCAATATAGTAGCTTTCTAATAATTAATAAAAGTTTTGCTTTTAACTAATGAAGAATCTTAGCTTAATCATTGTATACAGATATTCTTTTATCAGTGTCATAGGACCAGTTGTTTGTTTACTTGAGCAACCAACATAGTTCAAAAGAAACGAGACAGAACACTCTCTCCCCCACAATAATACTAAATCATTACAGCATCACATCATTCACCCGCAATTTTCTGTAACTAGCAATTATTAAAGCCCATGTAAAAAAAAGCCATGTATGTTGTATGAAGACAAAGGAAATAGTTTCATTTCCCTCTCCTAATTTAGTGAATGTTTGAAAGGCCAATTATGTTGAACTTGATGACTACTTTTGGTTCATAATGCATATTTACAGTGACTATAACGATTTAATGAAAGTTCTAATAAGAATTTTATAGCCTCTGCTTAATTTCTAAAGGTAGATAATTCATATTGAACCTTAACATGTTCTAAAGACTAATTGTTAGTTGCATCTTAAGCTCTTATTTTATGAATTTGCATTTTCCTTCCAAGTAACAAAGCATAATGTGTATGCACTAATACCATCAATTTTGCCATTAATGGTGGTAGTAATAATCCCACTTAATGTAGCATATCTAGACAAGTTCATTTATCAAAGATGTGTAATAAAGGGGAAGTATGGTGCTGTCAATCAAAGTGATCAGGAGCACATGGTGCACAGTTACGAGAGATATATCGGAGCTGGACCATTTCGGAACGCCATTCTGAAACTTAAAAAAGATTTCTGTTTTTTGCGAAATATAAATAAGAACAAATTGTTAAACCCCATTGAAAACTGTACAATTTTTGTTACCCAGGTTAGAGTGTTGCGGCACTGTTTAATTTGTGACTATGCCACTGCAATTGAGGTATAAGTCTGAAATAGCTTTTATAACTGGGGGTTAGGTTGTTTACCTGGAGGAAACCAGAGAAACTGGCCCATACTTGTTTCACGTAATGGCAGTGGTGTAGGAAGGTGGGTGCCGCCCGCACTGGGTACCAGCTCTTGGGGTTGACAAAAAATTGTCTGTTTTGTATTCATGTTCCTTTTTATTTCATAAATAATTTACATGCCAAATAATTTACATGGGCTTTAATAATTGCTAGTTACAGAAAATTGCGGGTGAATGATGTGATGCTGTAATGATTTAGTATTATTGTGGGGGAGAGAGTGTTCTGTCTCGTTTCTTTTGAACTATGTTGGTTGCTCAAGTAAACAAACAACTGGTCCTATGACTCATTGTTTCATCCCTGCCACAAATATTGCCTCAAGTCATTCTATGCAACAAGATATTTTTAACCCGAACATCAAAATAATGTAGTCGGCACGAAATGTTCTGACAGTGGGGTGGGCAAGTATTGGCCGCTCTAAAACCGTCTATAAAGCAAACACGTTTACTTTAGGATTGTTCTACGAGCGAACGAACAATATCGCCCTTCCCATCCCACTATCTTAAGGCCCCTTTATATATGAGCCAGTAAGCCATACAAGCAAATTGATCAAGTTAGCCAGACAGCTGCTGAAACAGAAAAAAGGAAATGGAGAGGTCTTTTAAAAAGACTCCAAGACATCACTATGTTTTTGGTTAAACAGTATCTTCCATTTCGCTGTCGCAGAGAGTATATGTCGTCGGAGAACAAAGGAAATTTTCTGCAGCTGATTGAACTTCTATCGAAATATGATCCTATACTAAGACAGCACTTAATCAAGCTAGAACAGTCAACTCAGTCACAAACGGGTAAGATAGTAACAAGCTATTTGTCTCCCACCACACGAAATGAGTTTATTTTGCAAAGTATTTTAGTATCTTTGACAGCACGCAGGACATCACACATATAGATCAAATGAGTGAAATCATTCATTGCATTCACATAGAGAACCAAAAAGTTAAAATAAAGGAGTCATTTCTAGGTTTTTTCATCTAACTGGGAAGAAAGCCATTGACATAACAGAAGATATTTTAAAGGTTATTGAGTGGGATGGTCTAAATATAACAATGTGCTGAGGACAAAGATACGACAATGCTTCTACAATGGCTGGAGTGCATTTAGGAGTTCAAGCAAGGATTTGTCAACTTAATATTAATCTCAATCTGCGTGGAGTACACTCTTTTGCAACAATTTTGTTATGTGTGAAGTTTTTTGGAACCTTAGGAAGTTTGTGTTTTTCTCAGGTTATATGCACAGATGGACGATCTTTCTGACAAATGTTGAAGTTACAGTTAAGCGACTTTCAGAATCAAGATGGAGTGCTCAGTACGAAACAGTCAAGCATGTGTTTTAAGTGCTTTAAAAAGATTGTCGATGCCATTGAAGAACTGTATGATGCTTCAGAAACAATTGAAACCATAGGAGCAGCTCAAACTGTTGCCTGCAATGTGTGATTTCTCATTTTTGTGTTTATGGAGTAATGTTTTAGAAGAAGTCAACCAGGTTCAGAAGTATTTGCAGATTTTTGGAATAAGCTTCAAGAAGTCTTATCAAGATGAAGTCTTTAAAAGACAAAAGATATGACCTTGTTGAGGAAGTACTGTAATTTGCAAAAGACACATACAAAGAAATGCGCATTTTTGTAGTAAAAAAACTCAGGAGGAAGAAAGCTGCAGATGAGCCGCTGACTGTGGACCAAGAACTGAAAAAGTCAATGTTAAGAGTCATTGACAGGTTTCAACAAGAAATAGATACACGTTGTGAAGGCATGGAATGTATATCAGAACAGTTTGCAGTCTTAGAGCCCAGCAATCTGATCGAAACTTCGGAAACTGAACTTCCCAAGTTTGTGCAAAGTTTGATTGAAAATTACAATGAGCTTTCCTGAAAATTACAATGGTATATGTATCCTTACAGAAATTCCACACCTAGGAAGATTTCTAAAAGCCGCCAAAGTTCCAAAAGAAGAGTCTTGGTTGGTCTTCCTTAAGATTCTTAGAGTTTGTGGTTGAATATGAACTTTTCAATTCTATTCCCAATCTCACTTGATCATTAAGATTTTTCTTAACTTTATGTGTTTCTGTTGCCTCATGTTAGAGGAGTTTCTCGAAACTCAAACTAATTAAGAATTATTTCAGATCCATTATGAACCAAGCATGATTATCTAGCTTAGCCATTTTGTCAACTGAAAATAGTGTAGCTGAAGGTATTGATTTTGATGACGCAATTTCAAAATAAGTATTATGTTAAAGTACACTTTGTTGGATTACAGCCAAAAGAACGAAACTTGTAAATAAGTGAGTTTTCATTAAATCGCATTACAATAATAATAAAGACATGCACTAGGTGCGATCACTATGAAAAAAGATTTCTTACATTGCACATTAAACTGGCATATTAATAAAAGGCATTTTCCTTTTTTTCATTCTTAAAAAAAATGTTTACAAAATAATTAACTTTATGCCCCCTTAATTGAATAAAAAAAATTGCTTTCTCAAATATTTTGGTGGACACGGGGGGCGGGGGGACAAGTTTAAACTCTTCACCGGGTGCCAAAAGACCTTGCAACGCCAATGCTTAGTGGAAAGCTCTAGCAGCCAGTCCGACAGCGACAAGGTTAAAGCACGCATCAATCTACCAGTTTTAGAATAATAACTAGAGGATAGAATCCATAACCTTCCGATTCAAGTCCTCAGTCATGCCCACTTAACCCATTAGTTCACTAGTGGACGTGCTATTAGTTTTACTGCTTTGCTTTAAATAGGACTATGTCTGACTAGGAATTATCCAGGAAATGCAACTTGTGTTTGTTCTATAATTTAACAAGGTATGCCCATTAGTCTGCTTCATCTTTCTTAAACAGTCCTTGGACACGGAGGAAGAATTATGTCACAGTTTTTAAAAATCAAAACATCAGTTTGTTTTCTGATTATTGCTAGATTTATTTTTCATAGGTGATGAGCCTAAATTTAACTTCAACTAGAAGATATGATTACGAACTCGTGTGACCCACTTAAAGTCAAATCTAAGAAGAAAGTAATTGAAAATGAATATTTATTTCTCTTCTACAATCTGGAAAGAATTAAATTTAGCTATAATTGGGTGGCGTGAATAATTTTAAATATGCGTTTTAAATCAAAAATATGCGTGCAAAAATTTTTAAGCCTTGGATAAAAGATCAAGTTTCGTCTACAAGTCCAACAACACTTATTAGTTCGTGGCGCCATCTAAAATGCAGAAATGGAGTATCAGAGGACACTTAAAAATTAAGTTGTTAAGTGCGATTTCACATACAATGACATTCCACTTAATTAAAGATAACATTTGCCTGGTTACAAAATCTAAATGGGACATATATATTTGGTATTGAGCCTTCTTATAATTCATAATGATTGATAATCAATGGCTTATTATACTTAATTTATATTATTGATTTTGAACTTTTTAATAAGAATCCCGTTACTTTCATATACAAAAAAAATTTAAAATTTGTTAGATTATTTAACACTTGAATTGGGTAAAAATATGCGCGAAAAATGTTAAACTTTGGATGAAAAACTAGCACGGAATTTTACCATAAAAAATGTCAAACAGACAACACCAAACAGTTTGTGGCGCTACCTAAGGGACATAAACGGAATTATCATAGAATATATGAAATTTTGTTGTTAAGTACGAATTTGCATTCGATAACGTAGAATGCAGAAAGACAGACAATGCGATAACGATATGCAGAAAAACAGGTAATCGATTACTAACGTTTTTTATGGAGGTAAATTAAATCTTTCCTTAGATCCCACGTAGAAATAATTAATTAATTTCTTACTATGTTTGTGTATATGTAGTAATAACCAGCTGAAGTGGTCTCCCCGAAACTTTTTCGCATACGACTAACACTGGCGGGGGAAAAATACACCGCGTGCCAGAAAAGTGTGGTATTCCCTAAGGTGGGGAAAACGTTCGCTCCAGCGTTCGTGCCTTTTTTTTCTGTGTCTTAGAAGGGGGAAAAAATCGAATGTGCAATTTCAGCATCTTTTTTCTTTCTCGTATACGAAGTATACAAAGAGAAAGTATTGTAATCGTCAAACTCGAGATTTTGACGAATCTCCACGTTTTAGACCACCCTCAGTCCGAAGAACACAATTTTGGAATTATGTGTGTCTGTGAACGCGGAAATTCAAAAACTATTAAAGCTACAGGGATGATATTTGGTATGTGGTCTTTACACATAATTTGTAGGTTTCTATCAAATTTTGGGCAAAATCCGCCCACGGGAAGTCTGTCTGTATGTCCGTGTTAATTTGAACGCGATAACTCACAAATTTAAATGAATGTAGGTTTGTATAAAATTTTGACCAAATCCGCCAAAGGGTTGACTGTCTGTCTGTCTGTATAATCGCATACTTTTGAACGCAATAACTTCTTTAAATAATTACTTTGATAAATGAAATTTGGTATGTGGCCTTCTTACCATAATGGTAGATTTTTGTCCAATTTTTGTGTCAATCGGAGAAAAAAAAAAGTCTTTCAAATTGAAAATTTCTTTATCTTACACCCAGCCCTATTGGTAATCACACCGGCTTCTAATTCCACTTTCGCGTTGGACGAGCTTCGGAAATCGTGGTATGACGTTTAGCTTATTCTTATTCTCCACTGTATTAAGGGTTCTTGTTCGTTTTACTGCCTTTTAGCTTATTTTTTTCTCTACATGTTGTAGGAGTATACGAGAAAGTTTAAGGGCGGCCACTCCCGCTGGTTTTTTAACCGATTTAAAAGAAAATTGGAGACAAATCTACTATTAAAGTTTCAAAACTACTTACGAAATTTCATTTGCCTAAGTAATTTCTTTTAGAAGACATCGCCTTTAGAAGTATGCGATTATACAGACCGACAGACAATTAACTCTTTGACGGATTTGGCCCAAAATTTAAAACGGACCTACATTTTTGATGATAAAACTGTATACCAAATTTGATCCATCTAGATATTCAAGTTTTTGAGTTATAGTTTTCACATGAACGCGGACAGACAGACAGACTTCCCGTAGACGGATTTTGTCCAAAATTTGATAGAAACCTACAAATTATGTGTAAAGATCATATACCAAATTTCATCCCGATAGCTCTAATAGTTATCGTGTTCACAGACAGGCATAATTCCAGAATTGTGTTTTTCGGACTCAGGGAGGCCTAAAATGTAGAGATTCGTCAAAATCTCGAGTTCAAATTTTTTGAAGATTACAATGCTTTCTCTTTGTACTTCGTATACCAGAAAGTAAAAATACATGCCGCTACTTAACATTTTCATCAGTCAAGATATTTTTTTATTTTTCTGTTTGGAAAGGTATTAAAAATATCTGCTCGATGACGGTTTTGTTTCTTTCTTCAGAATTTTTTGGAAGTTTTCTGAACATTGTCGTTGTAGAAGATCCCCATCCGTAACCTTTCTCACCTCAACCTGGTGTGTGTGTCATTTTTATTCTTCGGATATCCTTTTATACCTTCAAAATACCTTGGACGACTGTTGTTAGTATTGGTCTTCTTTCACTGTTGTTTTTTCCTTAAGAAAGTATTTCTTCCTTCATTCCTGATCTTTTCAAGCCTCATAATGTTTTCAAAGTTTTTAACAAATAATCCAGAAAAACATTTACAATAATCAGCTATGTAGTACTCGGAAAGATGTTGAATAGGAATGTTTCTAGAGTCCGCCTGACGGGGGGACACTACCTGCTGTACAAGGAGAGGTACGTAATGATGACCCTCTCAAATTTTTGTGAGATCTTTTTTTCATCTATTAGTTCAATAGGCAGTTACGTGAAGGGGATGCAAAAATTTGGCCCGACGGAGGGTGGCTCGCCCCCCCCCCTCCCACTTGTGCCACTCCTGGTGTTGAATGTGACAGTCTAAAACTCTTTTCAAAAACTCTTCATAGTATAAATTTCACTCTTTTTATTACTTTCTCGTATACGAAGTATACAAAGAGAAAGTATTGTAATCGTCAAAAAAAAATTCAAACTCGAGATTTTGACGAATCTCCACGTTTTAGACCTCCCCGAGTCCAAAAAAAACCCACAATTTTGGAATTATGTCTGTCTGTGAACATGATAACTCGAAAACTATTAGAGATACAGGGATGAAATTTGGTATGTGATCTTGACACATAATTTGTAGGTTTCTATCAAATTTTGGACAAAATCCGTCTACGGGAAGCCTGTCTGTCTGTCCGCGTTCATGTGAACACAATAACTCCAAAACTGGAATATCTAGATGGATATAAAATTTGGTACACAGTTTTATCATCATAAATGTAGGTCCGTATCAAATTTTGGACCAAATCTGTCGAAAGGTTTGACTGTCTGTCGGAGTGTATAATCGCATACTTGTAAAAATTATATCTCCTAAACCCTTTGGCTTAGATAAATAAAAATTGGTATGACGGTTGCTAACCTTAATTATAGATCTGTGCCCAAATTTCGTTTCAATCGGTTAAAAAAAAGGTGTTAAAACTGCATAATTAACTTTTCTTATCCGATTCTCCATACGCATGCGTACTGGTAGCAATCTCTGTGAAATGCGGAAGGATTACGTCACTTTGCAAGAATGGAAGTGTGTGCTAGAAGGGTTTTAAGCGGTACGCATATCTTTGAATGTGATTCTTTACCTAAATATTTTACAATCACTATAATCTACAATGAAAAACCTTCTGATAGTCATTGGATTCTAGGTTACAGTAGGTTCGAATTTTTTTATCCACGGGGGGGGGGGGGGGGGGCAACCGCCCCTTTTTTGGGAAAGTTTAGGGGAGACCACTCCCGCTGGTTTTCGGTTTCGATTTCCGTGATTACATAGCGATTTCGATTTTCTTCTCGGCCAGCCTTTGGCATCCTACTAATGCCGGCTTATCTTTCCTGCAATGACGCTAACAGATGTATTTATTATCCAAATATGAGTTCGTAATATGACCATGTGCTCGTTATCTAAACAAAAAGATCTTTCGCGAAATTCGACCTCACATTCGATTACAATCATAATTTAAACTTATTATTCATTTATTAATTATTATTTTTCCATAAACAAAGCTGACACAGAGAAAACATTGTAATAACCGAAAACATTCTACCTCAAAATTTTGACGAATCAAAACATCGTCTCGGACATCTCCGAGTCCGATAAAACCATTTTTACATTCTCGTATACGGAGCAGAGAAAGTATTGTAATCGCCAAAAAATTCGAACTCGAGATTTTGATGAATCTTCGCGTTTTAGACATCCCTGAGTCCGAAAAACACAATTTTAGAATTATGTGTGTCTGTGAACACGATAACTCGAAAACTATTAGAGATAGAGGGATGAAATTCGGTATGTGTTCTTTACACATAATTTGTAGGTTTATTACAAATTTTGGACAAAATCCATCCACGGGAAGTCTATATGGTCGTCTGTCCGCGTTCATGTGAACACGATAACTCAAAAACTTAAATAGCTAATGAATAAAATTTGGTATACAGTTTTATCTTCAAGAATGTAGGCCCGTATCAAATTTTGGACAAAATCTGTCAAAGGGCTGACTGTCTGTCTGTCTGTATAATCGCATATTTTTAATCACAATAACTTCTTAACAAAATTACTTAGATAAATGAAATTTGGTATGTGGCATTCTTACCTTAATTGTAGATCTGTGTTTAATTTTTTTTTATTTCAATCGGTATGAAAAAAGGCGTTGAAATTGCATATTCAATTTTCTTATTTTGACGTAAGGTCAGTTTGCGTATTAGCGAGCGCTTGGCGATATTTGTGGCCTTGGCGTGCTCTAAGGGAAACTAATGGATAGTCATGGCATTCTGGGATGGAGAAGCTTCGCTTTTTTTTTATCCGCGTCGGGGGAGGGAAAGAGACAACTTTTTGGGAAGTATACGAGAAAGTTTAGGGGAGACCCCTCCCACTGGTTGGTATTTTGTCTGTGTATATTTCTGAGAACGTAATAAATAAAAAACGCAATCAGTTAGATGGGTGACGTTATGAATGTGCTCTTTACTCTAAAAATGTAGACATTGTTACGAACATGGAAAGTCGTTTCCCAGAAATGTTAGTCTTATGGTTGGGAAGAGAGTTTTACAAGGTTAAGCATGGAGTGATGGGCAGCGGTTATTCAGGGATCCCTGACCTTGGCAACCATTTTGGCGACTTGGTGACAAATAGATGATTCCAGAAAATGCAACCCTTTTCTCGATATTTCTATTAGGAAAGGGATTGTGCTTGAATATACGAGAAAACTCATTGTGACGTCATGGCCTGTCGGAGAGAGTATATAAGGACCGCGCTTGTATCAGAGGGAGTAGTGTTTTTCCACTGGGACGCCTTTTGAGTTTCGTCTGGAGTGCGAGCTAGGAAGCTTGTGAGCTGAGCGCTATTGAAAATGCTGTTATTGTCGTTATTAGTTATTTGCTGACTGATTGTATTGCTAAATATCAAAGTGCTGAACTGTTATTATCTGTGAATTGTTGTCTTTTTACGTTGCTAATCTGTGCAAGAACTATTGTTCTCTGTACCTGTGCTACGTGTTTTCCCGCATATTTGTGAATAAACCTTCATTCTCCATTATCCTGCGTGTTGGACTGTTTACACCATACACCCACAGAAAGACTTTTGTAACAATATGTATCAAATTTTGGACCAAATCTGTTAACGGGAGGATGTATTTTCCCAAAATATATAAGGTAAATCAGGATTGCTGGGTACATGGGGCATGTGGGCATTTGCTTATATATTTTAAATGCGGATAAAGAAATTTCCAAACAACGTATTGACAACACTTGACTTGTCTTACCCCCAAAATAATGGTCAGATCGTCAGTTGCACAAGAGTAGTTGAAAAGAGAAATTGTTAAAAAGGAATGATATTATTTTGCTTCTTACTTCTTGAGACAGTATTCTATTCAAGCTTTGCTGGTGCGTGCAATTTTATCTCTACTATTAATAAAGGGGAATATGTGTGAACAAATATACTTTGGAGGCTGGGAACGTGCAGCTAGGAGCCTTTTTTTGAAATTTTAATTACACTTTTAATTAATTAAAAATTAAGCGAAATTTTGACGTTTTTCCTTAATAACTTTCAAAATTATTACAGAACAAAAATCATTTTTACACCATCTGAAAGCGCAAAAAGTTATCTTTTCAATGATATCAATTAAGTTGACGTGCATTTTTTTCTCTAATTTTAATAAATTTTTAAATATATTTTTTGGCATAATTTATAAAAATATTTTTCATTGGTGCAACGCAATTCAAACCGTTTGCATTGTTTAAAAAATATTTATTTGCATATTTCTCTTCCATTGTTGAAAGCTAAGGTAATATCTTAATATTTCATGGTATGATTTAATCACCATATTTTCATCCAGCTGACATATATATTGCTGGATGAAAAATGTGCCGCGACATTTTAAAGATAAAATCAAATGCATATTTTGCAAGAGGAATAAGAGTGTGAAGTTGATGCCGACAACGGGCAATTGTATGCTACATGACACAGGCAGTTACTCGACTCCATTAGGGACGTTCAATCGTTCATGCAGACAACGAACAGAATAGGTGCAAGGATAATGAAAGAACATGGGTCTATCAACATTTGAAATTTAAAATTACTTTGGTAAGGGAACCGTGAATATCATTTTATACATAAGAGAATCAGTTGAAATCATATTCCCGGCGAACAAGCTGGTCGCCGAAGGCGGCTAGTGATTACAATAAAAATAACTAGATCAGAATACTCGAAGCAGATTTAATTTCAGTTTCTTTTATTTAGTACAAAGGGCTATGGGGGTGGGGTATTTAGTTTCATCCTTGTCCAAAACTGATTAGTTGCAGCTGGTTCTAGGACGTGAGGAATTTGTCTCTCATATCTATCCTATTAAAAGACGATAGTATGTATTTATGTCCGGCTATCTTCTCAAGAACCACTGAATGCTGAAAGGAGCCGAAAGTACCAAAAGATGGGAAATAACCCAAGGAATCCGTTTGGACCATTTAAATTCCAAAATTACAATTAGTTAAAAAGATATTAATTAAAAACGTGTAAATGAATGAAATATTGTGCTTCCATCTATCGGCAGCTCCTATAACTATCTGTCACATCGGTTGTTCTTGCATTTGGTTTGTATAAAAGGTTTTATTTTTTTAGGGAGTTTTGATTTAAAAACATCGGAAAAAATCGTTTTCCAGTATTTTTTCTTTCTTTTTTTGTCGTACGGTGTTTCATTTCGCAACATTTACGTTTGTTGGGGAAAATATTTATTCATTTTTATCCGTTTTTTCATTATTATTCAAATACGGGCAAGACGAAAATATATGTTTCTGGTGTTTAATTTATGAAAAAAAACGAAGAAAAGATAAACGATTTAATAGTTCAAGTTTGGTGTACTATTAAATCGTTTATCTTTTCTGTTTTTTATTTCGTTTTATTTTTTCTTTTGCACAACAAAATATTATGCTAACCTGTTTTAATTTATAAATATTGGAATTCTCGCGTTTTCATTAAAACCATACTATTTTAAGGTAGTAAAAAGGCTAGAATTGAAAGTTTTGATCCAACAAGATAGGATTCAAAACAGATTTATGTTTGTTGGGGAAGTTTAGTGACAATATTTGTAGGGGAGAAAACAGAGGCGGGCATATGAAAAAATGTGGATCCCGAGAAACGCTGATGGGTTATTAGCTATAAGGTAATTAAAAGGCTGGATTTAAAATTTTTAATTAAACAATACAGGATTCAAAGGAGATTAACTTTTTTTTTGGGAAAGTAAGTGACAATATTTGTTGGAAAAAAAACGGAGGCGGGCATATGAAAAAATATGGAACCGGAGGCCTCAAGTGACCACACTTCTTATCTCCACCAGGGAATGACGCATTATTCGAGATAGTCCGTGCAACGCCGGGCCACACAGCTAGTACATTATGATAAAATTCAAAATGGTGCATCTGAAAGAGCCGATGATCTCAGATATTTTTGCTAAAAGGTTTGTAAAAAGTTTCATACCCAAAATTCCACCAGAGTGGTCCATATTATTAATTTTTGAGAGGCATGTAAGTAACATTTCATCTGATATAATGAATAAAGCAATCTATAATCAGGTACATTCACTTAAGTTCCCTCCTCACACGTTGCATGCTCAGCATCCCAATTAAAGTCCGTGTGTTTAGAGGCAACTCTTGCAAAGTGGCAAAGAGCAAACCCAAGGATTAAAATACCAGAAGGTGACTTTGCCGAACTGGTAAATGAAGTACTTGACATCATGATTGACAAGTCCTTGGTAAATATTGCCAGTAGTTTTAAATCAACTGAAATTCATAACAGTGAAGCAAAAAAAAAAGAATACCATCAGGCCAGATTGATATTCTATGCTTGTGTAAACATCTAGAGGCGAGCACAAAAAATAATTGAAGAAGAATTATATCAGATTAAATTGCCTTAATTAATTAATTGCAAGTCAATCATTGGCTCATTGCAAGCCCGAGTCGCTCTCAGACTACAGCTGACATAGAGGCCAGTGTCAATCTCGCTTACAAATGTAATAAAAATATTAAAATTAGAATATTTAAATCACAAAAGAACTGTCCAGACACTAAAAATGATTTTTTTGTCCTTACTATTTCTAAGGGGGGTATACCCAATTACCCGGACGAGATGGGGAATCTGTGGTTGCATATTTAAGAAATTATTTTTACATTTAAACAAGTGATAATTTTCAACCAGAAGAAAATGATTACTTTCCAGTGTTTCTGCTCAGAATCAGTAATTTTTATTACTGTCTAGTTAACGGATTTATCTTCAAAGCACACTTCCATCTTTAAAAAATTATTTATCGACTACGTTAAGCTTTTCCTACACTATGGTTGGATACATTTCGGGAACGAATTTCTCGATATCCCCGCGCATGGCTACGGTTTTGCGTTTATCGATTTTTTATCCGTCAAGGAATTAAATTGTCAAATAAGACGCGTGTGAGGAATTTTCCAACGGAAAAGTTTAGTTCGCGAGATGTAGTGGCTCCTCAGTTTTGAAAACCAACAGTTTTGAAACAGATATTTCTCAAATAAGACTCTCGTTCAGGCAGAAGTCACTAAGCCCACGAAAACATTTTGACGGACTACTGCAGTCAATTGGAATTTGTAATTAATCATTTCGTGATAGAAATTTGTTATATAAACACCGGTAAATCAGCTGTAAGAGATAGAAAACTGTAAAACAATTGTTACTATTTATCATGACGACTCAAAATTAATCAAATTTAAACAGACCACATCTCTAAACCATAGTTTTGGATTTGTTGACTTCTGCCTGAATGACGACGACATAAAATAATGTTTTTTACCTTATACAGAAGTTCTAATTATCAGAGTTAAAATGGTAAATATCAGTGGTCTCATCGCAAAATAAACAGCGCCAGGACACTCTACAAGCAGTACCGGAACGTTCTAACCTGGGTGAAAAAAAAAAAAATCGGACTGTTTTAAGGACGTTTTCACGATTTTTTGTTATTTATTTCTCGTAAAAAAAGCAGTGCAGGAAAGGCGTTCCGGCTCCACTACATCCCTGGTAATTATACTCTCTATATAAAAAGAAAAGCCGAAATCTGTAACTTCTTTTAAAAACGCAATGTGTCAGCCTTTTTCCTAAACCCCTCATTTGGAGACTTTATCCAACCTTAATGTAATATTGTTGGAAATTGTATTATGTTTCAAAATCACAGCAGATGAGATGGGGAGACGGAGGGTAAGGGCTTCCCAATAATTCAATGATATTTAACGTTATGTCTTTATTTAAATAACTGATTCATAACAAAAGAAACAAAGACAAAGTTAAATTATTCTTACGAAGCTGGAGATCAGTTCTTTCAGTATTAAAGTAAAATGTTGAAACTTTTACATCGCATTCTATCTAACTTAACTTTATCTCAAAGCGAACAACAACGAAGAAAAACACACTTATCATGAAGAAGAAATCATATGCAGAGAAATCTTCTCAGGATATGTCTTTATTTCGAGCTGCATTTACAGCTTGAGTTATAATCGTGTTGATATGTCTAAACTCAGTTGTTATTGGCATATATTTTTAATCAAAGATTTGGCGTACATATTAAATCAATTTTGATGTACGGAAAGTGAAGCAAGCCATGATGATTATTTAGAATACGAGAAAGGGAAAAGACGAAGAAATTGTGTTGCTCCAATTTCAGAATTCATCAGAGCTGTTCTTAAATTATGATTTCCTTCGATTAAACCACAATAGTGAAAGACAGGGCCGTACCGAGGTGATCCTGCACCCTTGGCAGAACTGACAAAGCTGCGCTCCCCCCCCCACGTGACACATTTTCATTAATTTTTCATCACTTCTATAATTCCCATACCCTGAAAAACAACATTCCTGCAAATATTTTTAAACACAAATTTAGCATATTTTATGATTTATTAAAAACGTTTAATAAAAATTAAGTATTCTTAAAAAATACTTTAATGAACTATATTCATAAAAAATACTGTACACAACAAAATAAATGTATCATCAAATAAATTACAAATTGCACATATTTTCTATGATGCACAAAGCCAAACTGTGAACAGCAAAAAATTAACAGATGGGAAAGTTGTAAAATATCTAAACGTTTTATTACTTATCGAATAAAAGAATAATATGATGATTTGAAAAACTAAAAGAAATAATCCTGAAGTAGAAACTAAATTTCCAAAAACAAATATTATGAAAAATGTTAAAAATATCATTTATAAAAAAAAGATAACTACCAGAATTTTCCAAATAATAAATGTTGTGAAAATAATAAAGTTCATTTTCATTTTTTTCTTGGTCAAGATGTCAAAAAAAAAAAAAAAGAAACCTGAATTGCAATAATTGCGAAATTAAAATGAAACTAAGAATCTTTAATTCGACAGCAAAAGAAAAAACAAAACACATATTTCAATTATCTCACTATAATTCAAGAGAGAAAATATTATCATTAGTGGCGAAAAAGAAAATATTTCACTGTATAAAACTTACAAAATGAAATAAAAATCACTTTATTTAATGAGCTTGAGTTGAAAAATATATAAGAAAAAACTGTGGGTAAATTAAAATCTACTTTGGAGCTAGAGTAGTTAAATGTATCAAAAAGAGCAAATTTTGTTCACCATAATCTTAACAATGGTTAAAGATCATGGGATTAAATATCACAAAAAGCCATCACCCCGCCCTAACTTGGCACCCGGGTCTACACTGAATGACCAGCCGCCAATGTGGTCCCCGCATAATAGCCTCCATTACGAGTGGCTCATGCGACGACCCCCCATTTTACCGAGGTACGACTAGTGATGTGTCGTTCACTCCGGTCTGAATCCTCGGATCCGGATCCGCAAAGGGAACGACTGGATCCAATTCCGACCAAAAGGAACGAATCCGCTAAAGGCACGAGTCCTCTAAAATGAACGAATCCGCTAAAAGGAACGAATCCGATTCTGCGGATTCACTGAATCCGATACGTATTCACTAATTCCCTTTTTTAATCACTGATTCCGCGGAATCGGAATCATTGAAGTTTACAGAAATTAAATATTGTTTTCTCGCCAGAGAGAATTGTCCCGATGTACTACTAAAATTGCTTTATGGAAAGGCACCAATTTTTAGAATTGTATGGCATTAATGGAAATGGGTGGAGGTTAAATTTGGTTAATCTTCCTTCACATATATGCGCGTTAATCATATATCACTTAGAAAAATTTACTATCGGAATAACTTTCTCTTCTAACCAGAAAGAAATTTAAAAATCTGAAACTTTGCAAAAAAAAAAAAAAAAAAAAAAAAAAATGCATTGCAATATATTTTAAAAATTTCTAAACTACTTTTTTTAACATACTTCTTAGTAAAATTTTTTAAAAAGTTTTCTATAATTTTTTTTCTTTTGAACTCAAGATCACAATATCAAAAATCATTTCAAAACTTGAATCTATATAAAATGAAATCAATTTAAAAGAAAATGTTGAGTCGGTATTTTTTTCAAAATAAATAAACCAATAGGAAAGCAGTTTAAAAATTGCTAATAAATCATATTTCTTGTATGCGAGTATTTAAAGGTCTCCAAAGAGAATATTTACTTTTTGAATTAGAATACTTGTATATATGGGGAGAATTAAATTAAAATATAAATTATTTTAAATTTTTCTAATGATAAATTAGGTTTGAAAATGAAGAGTAAAATAGAATAAAATGCTGAAATTATATAACAAAAAACTTCTAAAAAGATTCCCTTAAATTTGAATTCTTATAAAAAGCAAAAACAAAGGAACATCCTGTGACCATTCCTTGGCCAGATTCGAACCTGCGACGTTAGAATTTGCACACCACAGGAGCACTTCAATGCGAAAGTAACTGCACATTTACAAAAACTTTAAATTTTGCTTAAAATTGAAAAGTAGTTAATTCAACTTGCATTACATTTTATCAATGATATTATTAACAGATTTTAATTATTGGCATTTGATCTCCGATAACTGCAGAGAAATTTTTAATATTCCTTGATGATGATTAAGAGATTTTACTATATGGAGTTCACCAGGATTGGAATTTAATTATAATTAATTAATAAGAATTATTATCAATTTAATTAATTATCTAATTAAAATTATAATACTATTAATTATGATTCATAATTGTTTTCAAATAAAAGTCCAATAGTAAAGATGTTATTACTAAGTAATTATGAGCAATAATTTACGTTTCGGATTCGGAACGAATCCTCGGATCCGTGAGTTCGAATCCACGAAGTGAACGAATCCGATACATCACTAGGTATGACCCGTCATCGGAGATGGGCCCTAAGAGCCACACCACCATTACTGTATACACCAAGGGAGCGAGAACCTGCTTACTTATCCGGCAGCTTCTCATCCGTAAACTTCGCAATGCCTGGGATCATGTGATTAAATATGAGATTATATAAAAATAACGAAATTAGTGGTAATGTGATTAAATAAGGAAATTATTTTGTCATTTTAAAATTGAAAAGTATTGTTGCAAATCATATATTTTTTAAATTTCTTTAAATTAAAGAGAAAAATTGTACAGTTACTAAATTGGTATCATTAAAAACATATTTTTTTAAAATTGTAAAATGACGTAAAAAGTCATCTTTTGAGATGATATTTTTGAAAAATCCGGCGAAAAAACTGCAAAATCCTGCCTACTTTTTTATTAACTGTAATTTTAATTATCTTTTGAGCTTTGAAAAGTTGATAGTGATTCTACTCTTGTTTTGAAGAGCATGTGCGCCAAATTTCATCAATATCAAGCAAAAATGTCGATTTTTTAAAAAGACAACATTCATCTTTGTATACATCATTGTAAAGCACAATTTTATGGTTAAATCAGTAACAATTATCAAGACAAGTAAAATAAAGGAAATCATGAATTTGGTATAGAATAGTTGCGTTCGATTTTTTATGCAATAAACTCTAACACGACATAATATAATGTTAATTTTATATTTTGTTTGTAATCATGCTTTTGTACGCATATTTTTACTACTAATAAAAGAGCATGTATGCAAAGGTGACTGTCTGTTGGAGTTCTACAAGACACGCCATTAAGCCTAGAGTTGCCAAATTTGGTACAAACCGGCGGTATGACGGGTGGCATAGCACACCTCAGGGAGTTTTTTAAAAACTTTAAATTAACTAAAACTTAAAGAAAGATTTTTTTGGGGGGTTCAGCGATAATAGCCTGAAATATTATCATTTAAAAATAATTTCTACACCGTCTTATATTTTTTTTAAAAATTATCTTTCAAATGATAACAGTCTAATCGTCGTGTAATTGTTTCTTAAATTTGACAATTTAAAAAAAAATATTTTTATGTATAATTTACAACAATGCTGGATTGAAAATCAAACCAATTTCATTGATTCATCAAATCTTTAATTTAATATTTCTCTTAATGTTTAATTTAATGCATCTCTTATGTTAAAGGAACGTGATATAAAAATTTATTTTGATTATTACAATATAAAAGCTTCTTTTGTTGCAATGAAATGCTGCCATTTTCGTGGCTTTTCCAGTTTTTTTAGTCTAATTTTTTGTTAATTCTATGCTACTTGAAATAAATTTACTTTTTAAATAGATTTACTATATTATTTTGATAGATTTACTTTTTAGCTATGATCTAAAATTCATTTTTTTTCCTTCGGGCATAATCTTCTTTATTGATAATCTTCAATGGAAACCATACCATCTATTTATTTGTAATAATTAGGTAAAACATTCAAGTTATAATCAGATAAATAAAGTGTAATAAATGTAATTTAAATCTGAATTATGCATTATCGAAATAAAAATTAATTTTCATTGAATTTAATGATAATAAAGAGCCATTCTGGCTGAGACTTTTTAACAATTGAATGTAAAAATCAGCCATTAATTTTATTAGATACAAAACATATCGTCTTAAAATTTAGTTCAAAATAGCTTAAGAAAAATTAAATAAGTTGATGTTTTTAAAATTGGTTGGCATAAATAATATAAAATTTAAAAAAAATGGGCGAATCAGCTGGCAGTAGAAGGCGACTAGTATTTAATACAACAAAAGCAATTTAAAAATACAGAAATAATTTGAGCTCACCTCTTTAAAACTAATTTATCTCCTTAGAAAAGAATGAAAATTTCCAAGTATTTCTTTATGCGCCCACTCTCTGATGAAACAAAAACAGAAATGCGACATTTCCTTTGTATTATTTGCCACTAAATAAACACCAAAGGCATTGCCGTATCAGTTTGCAACATGAAGCTACTAGCTATTTTATTCCAAGAAAAGGCGCAGGCCCTTTCTCTCTCTGTAAGGGGGTCACAACCAGACAAGCTGGCAACTTGACCGCTGGACAAAACAACTAGCCACTTCTATAATGTTTAGTGAGCCACTGAAGACTTATTCTCAAATTCTTTTTTATTTGTACAGCAGATCGTACCTATCTAACTCTTAAACTAAGTTTTCTAAATGGTCATTTTTGCGCCCCTGTTCTGCCTGCGCCATTGGCGGGGGCCAATCTCGCCACCCCCTTGGTACGGCCCTGGTGAAAGAATAGTTATATTTGTATACGTAAACAATGAATGACATATAATTGCTCCCCAAAGTACCTTTGAATTGTTTTTTTAAAATAATTTTTCGATTTAATCGTGATGAATCGATATTTCTACATGATTTTGTCAGGCAAAATTGTGCATAAATTCTTTCATAAATCTATGACAAATATGAATAAATTCTGATAAATTTGTATTTTAAAATTCGTTTTGTCACTTAATACGCCAACTTTTGAAAAAGGAAAATATGTTTCTCCTTTACAATTATGTTATTGATTTAAATATTATAAAATTTCTGGTAGCTTTCGTATAGAAATAAACACTATTTTGATGTACAATAATACTCTGGTCTGTTTTGAAAATTTTGACATAAAATGATTAAATAGAAACGGAATATATTCAATCATTTTATATCAAAATTTTCATTGCGGAATAACTTTTAGAGCTCTTACTATTCTTATAACAGCCAGTTTTTTTACACATTTCCGAAATATTACGTCAGAGACGTAACGAATAAATAATTCGTTATTATTCTTCTTACATATTTTTAAGTTGCAAACCTTTTCCAGAAAAGGAATGAAGAAAAACTATTTATTTTTTTCTGCCTACTTTTCTCATCAGGGTCGTCGTCTTTTCTTTGCATTGTGTGTTCGTAGTGAACTTCGCTTAGCCTCCGTGGACCGTAATGAGGTGTTGCTGGAATAGAACAGCGAAAATAATCGTCTGGACATCCATATCCAGCAGTTCTTTTTACCTTTTCTTTTTCTGATGCATTCTGGGAGGATCCTTTCTTCTTTCATCCGTTCCTTTGTTGCATAGCGCGGGAAAACAGCGTTCGCCGATTGATTCCGCATGTCAAACAGGGTTATCAAGAAGGCATCTTTGGTAAATTGATGATTTTCCTCACCCCGAAATGATTCCATTAGGGCCCGCTTTTTCCTTTTTTTGTGTTGTCAGTAAGAGCGAGAGAGGTAATGATGGACGATATTATTTTGCTTATAGGATCAGCCAATGTTCCGTTTGGGCAAACTAAACCTAACTATATCTTGAAGAAGAGGGAAAAAAACTGATTCGAATGTCTATTTACTCTTACTGAAAAAATAAAATAAACCAGTGAAAGCGGGTTTTTTTTTTGTTCTAAAAATATACCCTTGAAGTAAATAGATTGATTCGAAGAAAGTTTTGGACAGTTATGCAAACGATTTAACTTCGAAAGTTTTGCTATTTAAAGAATTCCTTGCAAAAAGTTTTTTCCCCTTATTTTTTTTGGAAAATTCTTACCTCGAGCAAAATACAGCTGATGTTATGTTGATTTTTTACAAAATAATCTAAAAACCAAATATTTTTCAAAATCGATCATCATATATTTGAAATCTTGGAGTTATTTTAGGCGTTCAAGAGAACGCTGATTTTCTTGAATGAATGAAAATACGATAAAATAAATGTGATATACAGTCTTATTTTGACATTTTTAGATAGATGCCCTTGTTATAAATAAACCTCGCATAAAGAGGAGTGTTTTTCATTTCTGAGTAATAAATAATATTTCAAATTCTAATCCATATTTTTTGAAACTGAAAAAAAAGTTCTGAATTACGGATAACCTTTGAAACTTTAAATTCTAATTCCAGAAAAGAACACATCAACAAGAATATATCAATTTTTTATAGAAAAAGTCACCCTAAAATTACGCCACATTCATTAATAAAATTTAGTTCAATATGTTACCATATTAATCATGCATTACAATCTTAAATGCATGTTTTCTTTACAAAAGAATCTTCTTAATTTGAAAAGTAAATTAAATTTATTAATCTGGAGAAAGGTAAAAAAAATACAGAATGTGATTACTTTTATAATTTATTATACATATTAATATGCTTTAATGAGATAACAATAAGATCGCACAAAAGCATTGAGTCCTTCCTTTATCTCAGCATTGAGAAAAAGCATTTTATTCGATTTCTTCTTAACTTTTACGAGTGACAGACTTAGAGGTCTTGACCAGCCATCTTACTTTTCTTTGTGGATAGACCAGACAACTTTTACTGAGTTGTCTTATCAATCCACAAAGAACTTAGGGATCTTTGAGCTCCTCTTAAGTCGCCCTTCTACATAAAAGAGAATGGCTGCTTTGAGCAATTTGTTGCCCATCAAATACGGTGAAATCCTACCACATCTGACGTCGCAACACTCGTTTAAGACCATCGACACAGAGAACAAAGCTCACTTTCGGCCATGTTTGGTCAAGAGATTGACCAGTTGTGACTTCAAATGTTCTGGATTGATTGTAATATGTGTGTTAGTCAGTTCAGAAATGTGAATTTTTGTTAAAAGTTTTATTATTAAAGACATTTATAAATCATGAGATCTTCCCATGGCGGTCATTGCAGTTTTTTAATAAAATCAGTTTTAGAAAACCAGAAGATTGCGATTATAATCTTCTTTTTATAGTATTTATTAAAGATTTTGATTATACTCTATCTTTTGAGTTTTGTAAAAAAGTACTGAAATAGTTTCTTTCCTCAAAATAACTTTTCACACTTTTTTTTTATTATGAAAACACATTTTTTAATGGCGCCTCATCAAAAAGTTTCCAAAAAATTAAAATGTTCAAAAAATACTGGAGCAGTTTTGTGGTAAAAAGACATAAAGTGACTTAAAATATCTCAAAGTAAGTTTTGTTTAAGAGCTTCTCGATACTGTCTCATCATGAAACAGTTTTTATTCAAAATCTTTAATCAACAGGAAGAGCATTTTTTAATGTTGTTATCAACTTTCATCTAAATCCACTCACCAATAGGTTGTTGGAGAGATCAGCAAAAAGTCCTTCAAAAAATATTTTTGTCAGAAAAATACGTTGCAAATTTTTTTCCCTCAGTATCTAGCTCATAAAAACTTTTTTCTCTTCGGCTCTTAATTACCCACACGTAAATGAGTGCTCTAAAAGAGATTAATAGAAAAAAGAAGAAGCATGTATAATTAAACTTTGCTAAGAAACTCGCGAAACGAGCCAAGTTTTGTTTCAGACAGGGCTATATTTTTGTATGTGTACATGCATTTATGAAACTAGTAGAGATTAAAACAAAATATCTAAGAAGCTTCTTCGATATACTTTCCCCCCTTTTTTGTAATTTATATTCCAGTTGTATTTTCTAGGGAAGCTTTTAATATATTCTTATGCTAATTCGCATAAGAGGGTAAATTTTTTAAATCTTCAGATGCTCATAATTAAATTGTTATTTGATGTTAAATATTATACGAAGAATTTCCATAGAGGTATTGCAATTTCTAAAGGACATTTTAGCTGTTATTATTTAAATTGTTTTATGTTAGTTGTAATTCTATCTTTCCCTGTTACATTTTTGAATCAATAAAAATTGTATTATTATGCTACATATTATAAGAGAAATTTAGATTTGCCCAGTATTTTATTCGAAAATGGATTTAAATTTACTAGAAATAATTGAAAAAATTCCAAGAAGTTTGTTTATTCTAGCAATTATTTTTATTTGTATTGTGGCCATTTTTGGTAGGTATTGAAAGTTATTTTGAATGATGTTACAATAAATCTCTGCCCGTGAAAAGAATTCTGTTTTCTAAGTGTTTGCATACCTGCTGTAACTTAATGCAAATTTTATCAAAATTTTCTTTGCTTGTCTCTCAGCTTAAGCTCAAGCTTAACTGAGCTCAAAGTTAGTAATAACCTGCATTAAAACAGTCGTAGCAATATATTATGTTGCCGTCATGCTGACATGTATATTTATATAAATCAAGTCTAAAATCTAACGAACATATTTTATGACGAATGTATTTTATCCAAATCTATGATCTAAAAGAAATGAATTTGACGCATATTTCACAGTACATCCCATCACATTACTGTATTCTGAAGCAAAAATTACAAAGTTCTAGATACCGAAACTTTAGTTTTAATTAATTAATCAATAGATAAAATGACACTAGTTTAGTTGAATTTAGTTAGATTAGTGTAGCGTTTGGAAACTTCACGAGAGCTATTTTGGGACGGAATTCGTAATTTTGCAACGTAGTCAGATGGCGGGGATGATATTGAGCAGATAACCCTTTCCAAACATCCACGCAATACCAGTGGAATTGAATTAAACGAAAGTCTTTAAATCTCGAAAAGGAAAATACATGACTTAGTTCACTTTTATGATCATCGACACACATGAAGCTTTTACAGTATGGTTTGATGTAGTTGTTTTAAATGCTTACGGATACTGATGAACGTGTCGAGCCAAGCAAGAACCTACCCATTATATGTTATAATAATATATTTATTATTTGAAGGTTTCTTGTTGCATTTGATTATTGTTGTTGTATATTGGGAAACTTGAATGGTTTTTACCTTCAATTTCTTTAATTTCTCGTATGCTAAGTGCAGTAAAAACCTGGTTAACCGAAATCGGGCTAACCGAAACCCAGGTTATCCGAAATGCCTCCGAAACCCCAAATCCTAAAAACATGTACTGTACTGCAAGGAAACAATCGCGAAGGCAAGACGTTTTTACAACGGTATTCCTACTTTTTTCTTTTAAGCCTCCCCAAGAAAGTCAGTGATTGATTTTAGAATGCTAAAATTAAAATTAATCGGTATTAACAATATTAATTACGATATCCCAGATAGCAAAGAAAGTTGTGGAAAGATTGCCATTTCACTTTCCATAGGCTGTCCACGAAGGCATTTCTGCGCAAACCGGAAACCACTCCCGTAAAATTGACGTAGGAAAGCTTTTTATGAAACACCTGTCCCATATAGTGTAGCCCTGTCTGGTATAGGGGTTAGTGCGCTTGCCTTCCAACTCTATGAACGCGGGTTCGTTCCCCGGCTGGAAGGAATTTGAAATTTTGACACAATATACAACGAAATCGTATAAGTTCAATTAAAAATTAGATTAATCAAATTTACTGAAATTAATAGCTAAACTTAGATTAATTAAGATTCCTAATTGATCTAATTAAATGACGTTCCAGATAACTCTAAGTTGGACTAAGATGACGTCAGAAGAAGGGGGATAAAAAGAGGTTGTACCCCTCTGTAGGAGTAGGGCTTTGAAGAGGGGTGAAAAAGGGGTATTTAGCCCCTCTGTAGAAGTACGGCTTCGGAGGGAAAGGGATTCTATGTTGTCCACCGAAGGAGGGCTCTTACCAACCTTTTGAAAGGCCTGAAACAGGCTTGTTACCGCTACCTTGCCGAAAGGTTCAACCCTTGGCATGGAAACCTTTGTGACAACCCTTTACCCTTGCCGACGACAAGGTTTCCAAAACCTTTTAGACAAGCTTTCTTTGCTATCTGGGATTGTTTACCTGTGCCTGTCGGGGACATTGTTCCCGAACTCGCCGGTGCGAATATTGTCTTAAGTGTAGCCTACAAGGAGAGTTTTGAATTCGTTTTACACATAAAAAATTTCAGCATTACATACTATAATTAGATCCAAAATAGTAACAGATGTTCATGGCTTAACCGAAAAAATCGTTAACCGAAACGGCTCCCCCCCCCTTTAATTCGGTTAACCGGGGTTGTACTGTATAGAAAGAGAAAGCTTTGTACTAGTGAAACAAATTCTGCTTCGAAATTTTGATGAATCTTCATTTTTTAAACCACCCTGAGATAGAAAAAACATTTTTGGAATTATGGCTGCCTCCGAACGGAATTATGCCTGATAACTGAAAAACGGAGGAAGCTTGAAGAATGCAACTCAATAAGTGGCCTTTACGCCAAAATTGTAGATATGTATAAATCTTGAACCAAATCCAGCAACGAACTGATTGTCTGTCGGTCTGTCTATCCGTGTGTATGTGGACGCGATAACACACACAAAAAATGCTAGTTAGATGAAATTTGGCACATGATTTTATCACCAGTATTGTTTATTTGTATCTAATTCTGGATGAAATCTGTCAACGAGTTGACTGTCTGTCGGTTTGTCAGTTCTTGTGTATGTGAACACGGTGTGACTCAAAAATGCACTAAGTTTGATGGATAAAATTTTATTGACGCCAAAACTGTAGATCTGTGTCAAATTTTGGACTCAATCAGACAGAGGTATAGACTGCGTATTCAATTTTCTTCACAGTACGAAGAAGATAAACACAAAACATACAATATTGGGGAAATATGCGAGAAATCCGAGGGCAGATTACTTCCACTGGTTTCCAAAATGCCATAAAAGGCACATAGATTTAAAAAGACAAATAATCTATGAAGAATCTGAAGAACACATGGATTTCAGAAACAGTTTACAGTATTTCTCCTCCGTCAGTAGAGTACGGCGATTAGGATACAAACGCAAGAGGCATTTATAAACAGCAAAAGCAACAGCGAAGCAGAACACCTCTAAAGCCATTTTCTTTGACTAATTAAAATCAGTAGAATTTCGCAAAAACACGATCTGTACCATTAAAAGTGGTGGAAGAATATAAATTAACGAAAAGTAAAAAAATAAAAAAATTTAATTTTCAGGAATGTAAATTAAATTTTGTTAATGAAGTACGGTAATGAACGTGGGTCGGGGAAAATTCCCTGTTGGACGTAAACAGCAATTTGTTGCCCAAAGCTACTTTCTGGTAATGATTCTTAAATGTTGTTGAACTGATTCTTAATTTCGCAAGCACTTCTTAATTCGCTTCAATTTCTGGAGTACGGAAACGTGTAAAATGTAGTCAAGACACGAAGATTATTTGGCGATTTATGTTGGTAAAAAGCTTGAATTCGTTGTTTTCTTAAGTTTAATGCTACTAGACTAGTCTTCACGTTGTATATGTAATTAAATGGGCCAAAAAAAGAGCCATTCTGAGTATTGGTTTAGAGAGTTTAGTTCTGGCCTTCTGAATAATTTAATGCTGCGCATGTTCTTGCATTATTTCCTTACGCAAAATTTAATACTGTAATTGTCGTAATATTCGACTTCAAGATTTTGATAAACCTCCACATTTCAGACATTTCTGAGTCCGAAAAAGCCATCTTAGCAATTATGTCTGTTTGTGTGTCTGCTTGTGAACATGATAATTCGAAAACGAAACAAGCTAGACAATTGAATTGAATTTTATTTATTTATTTAAAGAAAAGCACACTATAGAGTTAATTCCATTTACAGAGCGCAATGAAAAAAACATACAAAGAACACTAGCCACAAAGAGTGAACCATAAAGGCACTAAAAACACAAAAAATACAATAGTTCAAAGCACAAAACCACAATAATTATAAAAATGCAAACGCATAAATGATTTAAAGCGAAGACACGTAATCAAAAAAGCATTAAAATACACACTAAGATTCAAAAAGTCCATATTGCATACAGTCACATTACAATTATAAAAACACACACACAATTTTAAAAAAATTTAAACCATTAAATAAAAAAACCCCATTAAATAAAAGCAAGGATTGAAAAGTCAACTATACACAAGCACAAGATCCTAAAAAACACTGTAGGGTTCGAAGAAGAAAACACACAAGTCGCAGAGTCAAGCGCGAAAAAGCAAAATAAATCAGGTCACGTATTTAAAAGTTGAGAACAGTTAGATTTAAAAACACCAGGAGACATGTGATAGATGTCAAGTTCGTCAGAGATCCTGTTAAAAGTTCTATAAAATTTATACAATGAGAACTTGTTAATATAATTAAATCTCGAATAAATATTAGGAAAAGAAATTTGGTTCGTTAAAGATCTTGCAGGTACAGCGAAATTTATGGAGCTCAGTATATCACCACAGTCGATCGAACCATTTATGACTTTGTAAAAGAAGAGAAGGCAAAAAACATCTCGTCTGGAACACAAACTAGTCACAAGTACAGTACAAGTTTATACCTTTCTCATTCATTGTTTATACCTTTCTCACAGTTCCGATTCATTCGTATTCATTGCAATTATAAAGTACTTCTCATTCATTGTTTATACCTTTCTCACAGTTCCGATTCATTCG
>BGPR01004748.1:0-39722 GCA_013235015.1 Araneus ventricosus
ATCTCAGAGTCACAAAGAGTTACTTCAGTCACATAGAGCCACTTTAGGCACATAGAGCTACTTTAGTCACATAGAGGTACTTTAGACACATAGAGCTACTTTAGTCACATAGAACTACTTTAGTCACCGAAAGTCACAGTTGAGTAAGGTAAGTAAGTTTACGCCCCTCAATCCCAGCGGCCAATTCGCAGAGACAGCCTCCCGTCGAATTTTTTTTCAAAATTGCTTTCATGCTGTTTTTACATTCTAGCGTGATATTTACATAATGAGTGAAGAAATGACAAGAGTCCCGTAAATCCACATTATAGGTATATAAAATTTACCAGGTAAAAAAATTAATAGTTGATTTGAAAAATCAATCAGAGTTTTTTAAAAACCAGTATTTTGGCATTATTGAATCATCTGGTTTCTGAAATCATCTATTGAATTAGCTAACTCTTGAATTTTTTGTCATTCATAGATTTCAATAAGTAAAATGTTTGCAAAACATTTCATCATAACTATTGACATTTTTTTAAGTATGCAATTTTTTATCGAGCGTTATACTGCATAAGAAATTCATATAATACTACATTTCCTATAATACTACAATAGTGTATTATTTCCCATACTACTGAAGTAGCGCATTCTTTCCCACAATATTGCAATAGCTTATTCTTTCGGAACGGAACGGAATTTACGTTACGGAGTACCGCGCGGAGTACGTTGCACCTCCACATCTAATTAATAAGTGTTCTTTTAATTAAAATAAAAATTTAAGGATTCGAATTTAGGGTTTAAATCAAATGAAATAGGGAGGGGGGGGGCTATTAACAGCTGGAGGAGTGCAAAAAATGCATGGGGAAATTAGCGAAGAAAAAATGCGCGAAAGCTAGATTGATGAAATTTGGAAAAAGGGGGATTTCCGTATCCAAATCCGTGTTTTTACAATTCAGGTGTGCTGCAACAATTGAGAAGCTAAGTGCTAAGTTTGAAGGCAAGAGGTCGTGCTAAAAGAGAACAAAATTAAATTCAGCATGAAAATTTCATTAAATTAAGATTTAAGCTCTCGGAAATAAACGCGAGGGTTGCACAACGTAGCAGGTTAAAAAGGGCCGAAACGTAAAAATTTTTAAAAAAATTACGGGTCCAGACTTTCAGTGATTGTGCTGACATCCCGACGTCTTTTAATTGACGGGAAGTTATCGTAAGTATAATCCAGCATCGCTCTGGGTCTCTTGCGAGAACTAGGAGCGGCTGGATCGTATGGTGGGAGTTGCATCAATGCGTTGGGAATCTGGGGTAATTTTTCGAAGAATGTTTTAGAGATAATTTTCATAAAATCCAAAACAGGGCCAATTTTGAGGTCTTGGTGAATTAGTTTTCGTCTGACATACCAAGGAGCGTCAACAATCCTAACAAGCTGTTGATTTTGAAAAACTTGAAGTTTTTTCTAGTTCCTGATAGAAGTGGTGCCCCAAATGGGAGAGCCATAGAGCATGACAGGTCGAACGATTGCCTCATAGAGCAGAAGCTTGTGCTTTACCGCAAGTGTACTCTTTCGAGCAAGAAGCCTTCAGAGTGGAAAGCTCGAATTCTTGGCTTTGGTTACTGCCTTTTGAATGTGGGAATCAAAATTTAATTTTGCGTCTAGAATTAACCCTAAGTATTTGTATTGAGATACAAAGGGGACGGGTTGACCAAAAATTTGGATGGGATTTAATATAGGTACATTGCGTTTTTTCGTGAATAAGAGGCACGCGCATTTACGTGGGTTAACTTTAATTTTCCAGTCGGTGAGCCAGAGCTGTAACTCAGACACGTAATTCTGAAGGGCTTGAACAGCGATGTCAGGCTGTTTGTGTTTAGTTAATATTGCAGTGTCATATGCGAAAATCGCACGGTGACAGCTGGGTAAATTTGGAATATCGTTAACGTAGATGTTAAACAGGACAGGAGAGCGAAGGGAACCTTGCGCACAGCCGCTAAGAATTGGTCTAGGATTTGAAAGGATATCATTAACTCGTACTCTGAAATTTCTTGAGGTCAGGAACAAGTGGGTAATTTTTAAGAATTGAGCCGCACAGCTAAGTCGCATGAGCTTAGCTAATAAGCCATCGTGCCAACTTTTATCAAAGGCTTTGGCTACGTCCAGAAAAAATGTGTGGTTTCAGACTTCGCAAAGCCATAAAAATCAGTTCAGTAACACGCAGCAGCTGGTGGCTGGTGGCAAGATTTTTGATGAAACCGAATTGTTCAGAAATGATAATATAATTATTATCAAGGAACTGGTTTAGGCGTTAATTAAAGGAGCGAGCTGTGGTGAAAATCCGGAACGTTGCTTCAATCTATTCGTTTTGAAGACCAATAACACTAAAATGATTAGCTTATAGCAAACCATTCAGGTTTTCACACAGAACGACCTTGTTGTGAAATGCTCTCGATATGATTTGATTTACTGTATGAGCAGCTTCTTCTGTGAGAATTAAATATTTTACGAGTGCTCGCATCAGGTAGCTTTCATTTTCACTCTTATAACATGAAGTAGTAATATTTTTTAAGTTAGAAAATGAATTTCAGAATAGCAAGTTTAACTCTTGTTTTCGCGCCATTGCAACATTCTCTTTTGAGAACGAATGCACTGATAAATTATAATTTAAAAATAAATTAAATAAAAAATATTTCATAAAAACACATTTTTATTAATGCACTGACAGACTGAAATTATGTTTTTTATTTAATTATTCTCTACTTTTTAGTCTTTAAATTATGATTCATTGTTATAAATTTTATGGTATCTTGAAAATAATTTTATTTCTCAAATTCTTTAAAATGTGGCGTCACTGGTGTGGAATCAAAATTTAATTATATGAACTGATAATTATGCTCTGAAAATACTAATATAGTGTATTTTCATCGAGAACACGCGAGTGAACATACTTTCAAAACTCTAGCACATCAGGAATAAGCGAAAAATCGATTACAAAATTCCATCTTAACAATTATGAAACAAATGATATTAAATAAAAATGTTTAAAAAGATATCTGAAAACGGTAGAAGCTGTCTGTTTTCGCATATGTTCATCTTTCCACGAAATTTTGATTTCAAAAATACTTTAGATGTAATGTGGTTGACTGCTATTGGTTTCCTTTGAAATTTACTAACTTTTGTCTGAGTAGTGCACACCTGCAATGCTTTATAACGATTAATCTTACTGCACTTGAACCGTGGAATAAAATATTTAAGGAAAGAAGTAAATCTTCTTCAGTATCACTTGACCATCCTCTTTGAAGAAGTAAATTCTATCATAAGTCATGGCAGTGCAAGTTACGAAACTGTAATCCTACATCGCGAAATTATGCATCCCACGCAACCGCGATTTGCGAGCGTCAACCCTCCGAAGTGCAACGAAATGCGGCTGCTTCCTGATTAAGGCATCCCTAGGGCTAAATCACAGAGAAAAAGAATCAGAGGTCTCACTCCGCAATTTGATCAGCGCCCCCACTCGCCATCCAAGAGAACTAGAAACCGAAACCATAACCAAAACTCAACGCCATATTGTTCTTGTGGATCGCGGCCTCGTAGTTCTTTGCATCAGAGACAAGCTTATTTATTATTTTTCGTTTGGATTTATTTAGCTTAGAATTATTATGTTGCTTAGATTTTTTATAGTATTTGTTATCTTTTCTGTGTAAACTGTTGTCTGTATTTTTCAGGACCAGCGACATGGATATGAACGGCGAGAATGTTGGCCAACGGAAAATGAAATTCCGAAAAACAGAATGTTCAGTGTGTTATAATCGTGCATCGAAATTATTCTGTATTCCTTCAAAGGATGACATGTAAGTTTAAAAGAATTAAATATTTTTATTAAGTAATTTTTGAACCAGAAAAATAATCGAATAAACTGATATAGGAAACATGTTTCTTATTTGCATAGAGAATATTACTTTCGGTTTTTGCGTTCCTTTCTTATTTTATTTTTATTAATTATTCTTATTTCAGTTATAATTTTTAAAATTTTTCATCATATGCAATATTGATTTCTGTTATTATATTTATCTTTCGTTTTTATTAAGTTTCTGTAATTGAATATTTTCATAGATTTATTCCGACGCTCTGACACGGAAATAAAAAATACACTGCCATGTATTATTTTTAATATGTAAAGTGTGGCTCTCGGCACAGAGAATCGGCATCGAAATATGCAAAATTCGTTTTTATTTATAAATTACATAAATTTCGTCTTGTGCAGTTTTATGAAACAAGCGTATTGCTCATATGATATCATGTGGAATAATGCCTCTACTCGTATACTAATTATTTCTTATAAAAATTTCTGTATTTTGAGATTTATTTCGGTGTGATTTGATTTGGGAGTAAAAGTTTTTCTAATATATGCTATTATTTTACAGGTATAAAAAATGGTTTTCAGTGTTCAGAGCAATTAAAATATGTCTTAAACAACGCGAGAGTGTGTGATCGACATTTCTCCGAATGGTGCTTCACTAGTACTCTCAGGCAAAAATTAATAAAATTCGCTTGCCCATTTACCATTGGAGACGATATACCATCTACATCAAGACAAACCCTTTCTGCTCTGCCTTCAGCAGCATCCCAATGCACAAGTGTTGAAGTTAGTGACACAGAACCTTGTTCAACAACAGAACTTTGTTCTCCAACACCTTCCCGTGACACCATTGGTCATCTACAGGTAACTCCAAAAACAAGAAAGATTAAAACTCTGCGATCTAGTGTATCAAAATTGAAAAAGAAATTATATGAAAAACGTTCCTCATCTCGTTTCTTGGGACAACTAAAAGCCAAGTTAGCGGATAAACCTCATTTATACAACTTTGTTACATCTCAGCTAAAAATGCAATGCAGAGACATCAAAGGAAGGCGTTGGACTGCGAAAGAAAAATCATTCGCACTTCAAATTTATTTACACAGTCCCAGTGCTTATAAACTTCTAAGAAAGTTTTTCGCCTTCCCAAGTAAAGCAACCTTATACAGGTAAAATATTCATTTTTTTCTAAATTTGGAATCGTTTATTTTGTTGAGTACAGTATTTCTGAGCATTTAAATTAGCACTATGTGTATTGAAAAATAACTACTACCTACAATACAAGATTAATATTCCTATTAAATGTTTTTACCAACTTTCCTTTCAATTATTTCATTCATTCCTATAAAGGGATATTGTTTTAACTTTTCTGGACACCTGAATTTTAAGTAATCTAACCATAAATTTCTCAAGTTTGTTAGTTATGTTTTTATTGATTGTATATATTATATTTAATGAAATTTCAGTGTTTTCCATGTGAGAAAACAGTATATGTCTCGTATATAAAGGGACATTATGGTAGATGCTCCAGTTTTGCCACATTGGATCTGTTTTTCCAATAATTAACCAATAATTTCAATTTAACTAATAAGCAGCATTCCAATACTTTAAACAATCCTTATTTTACTATTTTCAATCTGACTGGTTCATTTTTCTCAAACATGTGACTTGTAAAAAAATTAAATGCATGATCATGTATTGTATACTCACAACTGTTAAGGTTTTTGTTAAGGAACAAGTATTTGCAGTTTTTCATGATGAAACTCTCAGAATTAAATGATTAATCTAAAACTGATTACCCTTAGGGTTTATGGGGTAAGCTTTCTTTTTATTCTCATTTCATATCAAAATTAATTATTTTTAAGAATAAATGGGTGGTGGCCAAAATTGGTACTTTAAATTTACTATATGTGCCAGTTTCAGCCATGCAGGTGGCCAAAAGTGGAACACTACATGTTCCAGTTTTGGCCACATAACTTCATTATTGTATTTTTAGCCATTACATAAATTTAAGAACACATGTATAAAATAAAATCAACTAATTTAGTTTTGTTTCTAAAATAAAAGCAACTGATTTAGTTTTGTTTCTAAAATGAAAAGTAACTGATATAGCTTTGCTTCTGAAATAAAAGTAACTGATTTAGTTTTGTTTCCAAAAGAAAAGTAACTGATTTAGTTTTGTTTCTAAAATAAAAGTAACTGATTTAGTTTGGTTTGTTTTCATTTTATATAGTAATGGCTCCAATTAAAAGTAAGAAGGCAGGTAGCATTTCCATAAAAAGATTTTATTACCATCTAAAGTTGGTAATGCAGTTAAGGCCATTCAAAATGGAATGTCAAAAATATTTCCATTTTCAATGTTTACCTCACATATTTATGTTAGAAAATTTCAACTTGAGTATCCAGACTCGAATGATGAGGGATATTCTTTTATATTCATAGATTGCTCTAATTTTAAAAATGATTCTGATGAATTTGATTAATGTTGCAATTAAAAATTATAAAAATACATATTTGTGGATATTGTTAGTGAGTATAATAATGCAAATTCTTGATTTGTAAGATTAAAAAAAAATCCATGCTTTTGCAATGCAAGTTTATTCCTCTCCCCATTTTTTGTTTCATATTTTATCAAAAAAAATTATGCGAGTATATATAGTTTGTATTTTATCAACCAAATTAAATTATAGTTTGCATTTTATCAGCCAAATAAAATTGTTTTCTGTATTCCTGTTTCTTTTTTTTTAAATTGAAATCTGGAGCTAAAATCATCTTGGGCAAATTTTATTACATATCTTTATAAATTCATCAAAAAATCACATTTAAAATAACAGAAAATAATGAACTAAAATATATATTGCATAAAAATTATTTATTTTCAGTTAAAATTCATTAAAGGGTCATTTTCAAAATTCAGTGCCATTTGGAAATTGAATAAGCAAAAATAAAATTTCAATAAATAAGTAATTTTTTTCATATTATAAAACATACAGTGTTTCTGCATATTATTTGAGTATTATATTCATACATCTCTTCTTTTATTTATTTTTAATTGATTTTTTTAAAAATCGGTCATGATGAAAATTGTCATGTCTGTTACTGGACATTTTCTTTCAAATTTGTGCACTTAAGTTCAACACAAAATAATGCAAAGTGATATATTATATAAGTATAGAGTCCTTTTGTCCATATAGTAAAGTTTTTTGCATTTACAAATAATTGTTTATTTTTTTGTATATTTTTGTTTGCCATGTCTGTTACTAAGATTGAATTTTTATAAGTACTTTTTTACCATTAAACAATATAAAACACATTTAGTGCTGAATGTCTATCATTATCACACATTATAGACAAAGAGAATTTATATCTAACTCTAATAGTAGTAATAATATGTTAATTTCAACTTTGTAAAGAAAAATTATGAATGTAACAGACATGACGAAAATTTAACAGGAAAACTTTAATGTAATGCTTGAAAGTATAAAACTAAAATATATTTTTCTTTCGGTATATTTTTCCTACAGAACATTTTACATTGAAATATATATATATATAATTATATGAAATTAAACTATACAGTATGGACGTGGAGACATACATACACATTTTATTTATTATTTTTTTTTTGCAAGTTGCAATGTCAAATCAATATCAAACATTAAATACTGCAGATGCCGAATAGAGCTTCCATTAAGATTTTGTAGTTTCATTATAATGTCTTCAGTTTCATATAGCAATTTTCATTAATAAATTGTAATATCTATAATTAATCAAAGTTATATGTTAGTTTTTTATGGATTATTGGCATTTTATTAAATTTGTTCATTTTATCAGCATTTAATATTCATAAATGCAATCATTTATGCAATGTACTTATATGTTTAAATAAAGCAAATGATTTGATAGCATTGTAAAGATTATAGTAAATAGAATATATGACTAAAAAAAAGGGATTATTAGAAAATATACAAAAAGTTTTTAAAACAATTAAAGAACCTGAATTGAGTCTACCCCCCCCCCAAACAAAAAGAAAACCCATTAAAATTTGGACTAAAAAAATCCTCAAAAATTGAACCCTGTTTCAAACCTTGTAACATGTCATGTCTGTTACCAATTTCCATTTCAAAACTTCTCTTAAGGTGGCCAAAACTGCAGCATCTACCCTATTTCTAACTTTTCTGGATACCTGAATTCTAAATAATCAATCCACTAAATATTTCTGGTTTGTTAGTTATGTTTTTATTGATTGTATTCATTATAATTAATTAAATTTTACTGTTTTTTAGTTTAGGAAATAGTATAGGCCTGAGATAAATAAAAATATTGCTGTTGGTATATTTTATTATTTAATTTCTTAAAAGTTTTGTTACAATAATTTCAGATACACATATAACATTGCAAGAAGTCCAGGATTTTGTAAGAATTTGGTGAAATGCCTAAAATCGCAGAGCTCCCGTATGAGCGAGTCTGACAGATTATGTGTTCTTTCAATTGATGAAATGTCTATAAAACCAGGACTGACATATGCTACTGATCTTGATTGTGTAGATGGTTTCAGCACAGTTAAGAAGCACGATTTTAAAGAAGACCCACCCTTTGCTACCCATGCTCTAGTATTCATGGCAAGAGGAATTGTAAAAAACTGGAAACAGGTCATTATAAATATTGTATATTTCACATAGAAATGTGTATGAATGTTATTTTAATTCTGAAATAATACATATATGAATAAGATAGAATCAAATTCATGAAACAAAAATTTCACTGATAAACCTATATCTTAAAAAAATAATTAACTTGTGTAAATTTCAGATTTTAGGTTACCATTTCACTTCCTCTTCAGAAGTTTATAGTTTGCAGGAGTTGATTCATGAAGCCATTGATATTTTACAGTCTTGTGAATTAGAAGTTGTTTCTATTGTTTGTGACCAAGGTTAGCATTGTTTTATGATCTTTAATACTTATATTTTAATAAAAACTTATTCTAACTTACAGTGTTGTTGAGAAAAATACACTGCAAGAAATAAGAAATTCTGTCTAACTACTTTACCAATTTCTTATTACAAAATGTTATGAATATTTCCACGGCATTAATTCTATGTTGTCTATGTCTACTTTGTAATAAGTGTACTCATGTTGAATTTCCAGGTCCAAATAACCAAGGGCTTTTTAAGGAATTAAAAGTGACGAAAGACGCTCCTTTCTTTTTTCACAACTCGAAGAAAATCTTCGCTATGTACGACCCACCTCATCTCTTAAAGTCTGTCAGGAATAACTTGAAGAATCATGGCATCTTTTTTGTAGATAAGGTAGCTTCAATTAAACCAAGAACATGCTTTGCAGATTGGAGTCACATTCAAAAACTTTACGAGTTGGATTCAAAAAAGGTAAGATTAAATTTAATGAAGTCTTTAAAAAACATATTTTTATTAGTGAACCTAAATATAGAAATTTTGTCTCTTAATTTGTTAGTCTTTAATTTATAAAATGATATTTTAAAAAAAGGATGAACTTGCAATCAATATTTCTGAATGTTACTGCCACAGGTGGTGTTACCTATAAGAATAATTATTTAAATTATAGCATTAACTGTTAATCAAGTTATGCAAATATTACATTAGTGTATTATCATCAGAATTAAATTTTAAAACTCTTTGGATATCAAGAAGTGAGAGAAAAAGAAATTCAGTTTCCAATTTAAATCTCTACAAGCATGAAGCAAGTCAAGTTAAATAAAATTGCTTTAAAAATAAATAGATTCTTTTTTATTATATTTCAATATTGCTTAAAACACTATTGTTACATATATTTACTTTTATATGAATTGCAATCTATTTTTTAGAAAATTTGTGCCTGCCGAAAATTAACGAAGAGACATATAGAAGTGTCGGGCCTAAAGAAAATGAACGTGAAACTTGCAGCTCAGGTAAGGAAAGCCATTTTAACTATTTTATTATTTTTTTCTTTTTATTTACAGTTGCTTCACAGTATCTGTTTTTAAACCTTTCATATTAGCAATTTGAGCATATATATTAATGACTTATTTTTTGAATGATTCTTTGGTTTTTTGTGTATATTTAATGTTGATATTCTCCTAGTATATATAATCTTAAATTTTACTCAATTCATAACTCAATTGAATTTTTAAGAGTAAGAGTTTATTTAATTCCATAACAGATAATGCATTAAAAGAGACCATATGAAGTAATTTGAGCTAAGTAGGAAGTTTAGAAATTGCTAATCAGTGAATTTCTTTTAAATCATTATTTTTGGATTAATAACTATTAAAGTGACTTATTTGTTCATAATAATTAAGAATGATAATTGAGTGATGATTTTTATAAAAAGAAACTGAATGTTACATGAATTGATCTCACTCAAATTGTTTACTCCTTTAGGTGCTAAGTCACTCGGTTGCTGCGGCATTAAATTTATATGTTGGCAAAGAGGATTTTGACAGCAAGGCCTCCGAGACTGCTCAATTTGTGTATAATATGGACAAAATTTTCGACAGCGTAAACGCCAGGAGTCGGAAACATGAGAAGAAGGAAATGTGCGCAGCAACCGGAAACAGCGGTCATTTAGAGTTATGGAAAGAAAAAATTACATGGATTGAAAAGTGGCACATTCGTTCCAGTAAAACAGGAAGAAAAATTTATGCAGCTTGTAAGAATGGTTGGTTAATAACCCTGAAAGCATTCATAGGGATTTCTGAATATCTGTTAAAGAAAATAAAATTTATTATCACAAGTCGTTTTAGTCAAGATGCGCTGGAGAATACATTTTCATCTATAAGACGACGAGGAGGGTTTAGGGACAATCCAGATTGTAACGAATTTCGCCATACAATTCAGAAGGTCATTATCACTAACTTTTTAAAACAATCTAGTAACAAAAATTGTCAGGACGATGATGCATATAGCCTAATTGATTTCAGTTGTTTTAATAAAAAAGAATTATTAGACATTATAAGCTCAGAAGATTGTGCAACAGAAAGTGAACAGCATGATGAGGACAGCTTGCATTTAAATACCTTAGATAGTGTTGAGGAAAATGTGTTATCTTATATTTCAGGATATTTAGCTAAAAAATATTTGTCATTGAATGATTGTATTGAATGTGAAAAGTTAATGGTAGGTGATAAAATCTTAGACAATCATACAGTTTTTTTGTATTTTAAAGAATATGATATCGTTAAATCTGGCTTAAGATGGCCAACACATAATTTGTTTCATTATGTTGCGAATTTACATGAATCTTTTTCGTATAATTTAAATTTATTATTCCAAAGAAATAATATAAGCAAAAAATTCCACGATGTTTTAAGCAAAGTTAATTTAGAGTTTTTTAGTGATCACCTAGAGCACAAAGAGAAAGTGCATTTTTTTTAAATTTCCTCTTTTATCAGAATGATGATTAGACATAAAATTAAAATGAAGAACAATGATTTCAAACCTGTCGCAAACTCTAGAAAGAAGTTAAAATATGCTTCCCATTTGTAATTGTCTATTTTTTTTGGTGATTATATTATATTTTAGCTTGCAATTGTATTTGGAAAAAAAATTATGTATGTTGTTAAATTAAAAATTATAATTTCTTAATAGAACACTTATTATTGCTGGGCAGAATGAGCGAAGTGCGTCGGGAGTTTAAACTCCTGGTAGGGCCACCCTAGGCGCGAAGGTCATTCCATCATGTCCAGCTCTTAGTTTTTCTTATAACACTCTCTTGTATTCAATATTTTTAAACTGTATATAATAAATCACTGTTTTGTTGGCAGTATTTGAGAAATGTCATGTATCTGCAATGTTTTATAACTTATGATTGTTCAATAAAATCTGTTATTATTTTTCAGTATTTTGCTTTAATTTTAACAACTTGTTTCAATACCAAATACAGGTATTTAATTTGTTTGGAAAAATTGAATTTTTTGAAAAATTCTGAAAATTAACTTCACAAATTAATTTTTGTACAAAAATTATATCAATATTTGCATCTTCAATTACAATAAATGGGTATATTTTAAAAAATTAATTTAGTGTTGAAGTTTTAATATATTCTGAAAGAGATATCAAAATATTAACCTAATAAAAAATGTATTTTGCACATTTAAAAAAATTAATTTTCTATAAGGAAATTATATTATATAATTTTTTTTTATTTTGAATAAAAATGAATGTGAATTTCTTAAATTAATTTTTTGTTAAAATTTAAGAATACTCTGAAAGAGATAGTTTAATATTAATTGAAGCAACAAAAATCAATTTCCTGCAGAGTTTTTTTTTAAAGTGTATTTTCTTTATGGAAATAAAATATCAATTTTTGTCTCTGGGACAAAAATTAATGAAAATTTATTAAATATCAATTTATTGCTGAAGTTTTAATGTATTCTGAAAGAGACAGTATATTAAATTAACCAACAGAAATTAATTTCCTGCAGTTTTTTTTAATAATGTTCGATATATATTTTCAATTTCTGTATTAAAGAATATGTCAGTTCAGAGAGAAAAACCGTTATTTTAAAATTACATGATTTAGGCTGTCAAATTTACGATGTATCGGTAGAAATTAGTTATTCTTAAATTTAATAATCGGCGAGAAACGAATTAAAAATACAATAAATACTCTAATAATTGTTTACATCGTTGTCAAGACGTTAAGTATTGCTTTCGATTCCATTCGCGTCGCAGTGACGTCACGCTGACGTATTCTGGTTAGTTCCCTAGTCTGCCACAGATGGCGTACTGTCTATGTGAAGTGTAATGTTAAAAAAGTTGCCATTAAGGTCTATGGGAGTGAGACCTCTGATTCTTTTTCTCTGTGGAACTGACGTTGCTGTTGAAATAAAAGTTTATATAAAAAATATTTCTTTTAAAATAGTGGTTAAACTTTTTTGAATTGTCTACGTGAAAATTTAGCATATTTAGAGATGGCCATTTCGAACTCCCGTTGGCTGTCTCAGAAATTGTGGTGTTGATATGTATTTGGAGCAGCATGCATGAAAAACAGAGCTTTAACAATCTTCATTAATATATTCACTTCAAATATCCATCCACTTACCAATACATTTGCATGTCAGTCTCAGAAGTTCAATCCGGAGAGAAACGGCAGCGCTGTCTAGTGACTGGTGGATAATTGTATATAACGTGAGTAATTTGGTCAAATTTAAATATTGCAAAACATTAGATAATATGATTCGAACAAATGTTTATTTACATACTTTTTGAGATTCTTTACGAAAAATGAATAATCCTTTCATGATAATTTTTTTGCAATTAGAAGAAAATTGCACTAATAGTTTGGCAGACTGCTGTTAAAGGAACTTAATTTACTTTTAAGTAGTGGAGATTCACGTAATATTTTTAATCATAATGTATTTTGAAACGGTCTGCTATTTGGTATATAAGATGTTTATTTAAGAACTTTCAGGAAATCTGCACTTCAGGATCAAACAAAAATGATAGTAAAAACGAATTATTCTAAATTTGTTAAAAATACTGCTTTTGTGATTATTTAGGTATCGACTTGCCATTTTTTGCTACTTTTCTGACTTGAAATGTTTCCGAAGTAATGCAAAAGATTAAAAAAATCCAGTTCGAAATGTTTTGAACAAATCTTGATTGAATTGGTTGGTTAAAATTTTATCGGCGCAAGAATTTTACCTATTCCTTTCTCCTTTTTTCAACTCGTGGAAAACTAAAAAACAAAATTGGAAGAAAAATCTAAAGCCATGTTTATAGATTTAAGTTTAACAATCAAATTTTTAAAAAATTATATTTGAAAAAATTGATACGTAAGAAGTATACTGTTCTACTCCTTTAATGTGCTCATTTCTTCATTTTATAGTGTTATAAAAATGCATTTGATAATGTTAACGCACTATTTAAAGTCCATTTCTAGAAAATGTAATTAATTTAAATTTTGATACTATTCCTACATTTGATAAATATACATATACTACATAGTATGCAATATTATAATTAGTAAAAATTAACTTTTGATTTTTATGCCCTAGGAAACGTTTTTTTTATAAGATGTGAGCCTTGCGAAAATAACGCCTACATCATTTTAAACATGTTTTGCATTGATGTAACGAATTATAACTAGATTAGGTGGATATGTTAAATGAAAAAAATATTCATGTTTTAAACAATCGTTTAAGCAAAACTAATGAAATATATAAAAAGTTATTCATCAGTTCCTATTCTAAAATGTTGATTCACTCGAATGAAAATATCTCCTTTATTTAAAAAATAAATAATTCATTAAAAATAATTATTTTTACGTTTTTAAATTTACCGCAAACGTAAAAGTGTATTGTCTCCAATTCAAATAAAAAAACTCTGCAGATCAAAATTCAACTAAAAAGCTACCAAGAGTCACCTACTCACTTGTAATATATTAACAATATTAATCTAAAGTAAACAAACGACACAATCTGCATACAAGTAACTACAAACTTACTGCATACGGGATATTTGAAGAAGAAGGGCCAAAGCACTTATCTAAGGCGCCAAACAGCATTTTTGCGTAAACAGTAAAATATTTTATTTTGGCATAAAATACAAAATTTTTATAGCTCCAAAAATGTTTTCTATCAGATTGCAGATATTCAAATTGTTCTAAAGAAATCAAATAATATCAAAAAGTGTTCATAATAACAAATAAACATTGAATATTCTATGATGCTATGTAGTGCTATTCTTTTTAAAAAGAGTTAAAGAGTAAAAAGAAGTACATATATATCATATGCTAACATTCCTGTGGAATGAGTAGGGTGATCGTTTAGTTCCTCTCCCATTGCAACAACCATTTTTTTCAATAAATGCGCTGATGTTGATGTATCAATGCGCCTTTCCTATGACAAATCCTACAGAGAACGTTCTCCGAGTCGAAGATCTGACCGCAAGTCACGTGATTTTAATCGAGAATCGGTTTGCAACCCCTATGCGTCCTTTATGTATATTCTTCCTCTATGCAAGCACCCTGTCTTTGAGTATATGTCTGAAACCCTGTGGTCGCCAGTTCTAACACAGTTAACTCCCATATCGATAGACAATATGAATGATTTGGAAGTCTGTTCAGACCCCTCGGGGGCGGGCGCCCGGGATACTTAATCATATGAGATCATTGAGCCGCCCCTTTTTTCTCTAGAGCAGGTTTATATTTCTTTAATCAGGTGACAACATTTAAAAACATTTATAGTTCTACATATGTGAAAAAGAAATCAAGTAATTTGGTGCAATTTTGAAAGTGTCATGAACAGTAATTCTTTTTTTACTGACTGAAGTAAATATTAAGGTGTGTAAATTTTATTTTTTATTTGCATTCAACTTTTGCTTTTAAGCTGCAATAGTGTTCCTAGTTGAAATAATTATAATTTCAAGTATATTTTAAGTTTAAAATAGTTTAAATATGTACAGGTTTTATTTAGTTATAGCTTGGTAAAAAGAAATGGTGGAAGTGGGGATACTTTTGACACTGAGATTAAGGATGCATGAGCCATGGCTCAACTACCCCTACCTGGAAATTAGTGTTCGTTAAGTTTGATATTTAGAGCATTTGAGTAGTTTATTTTTACAAAATTTGCTAGGTTTAAGATATATCTGAGTAGTAGGCTTTTATAAAAAGCAAAAATATAAAAAAAAGATCATTTGTCACTGATAGGTCAGGTATGGAGCAATCAATTGCGTCTATTGAAAATTTCCAGATTTCTTCAGATTTTACTCCCCAAGATGACGTCAACTTACGTCAGAATATTGTAATTAATTTGTCTTTTTCTGGTCACATGTGTGCAAATTCTACTATTCCTGGGACCTCAACTAGTGAAACATTTGTTTCTCCAGAGGTTGTGCAATCTTATCCAAAAGCCTTGCTTCAGATTATGAAAAGGTTTAGGAAAAGAGCTAAATCATCTAGTTTGACTTCCACTCCCGAAAACAAAAAGAAGGAAGAGCTATTGATAATATCACGAAAAGAAAAAAAGGAAAGAAAAGAAAAACAACAATTAATTTATTATTATTTAAATTAAATTATTTAAATTTATTTATTAAAATTAAATTTTCTTGGAAACTACAAAAGGTCAGAACAAAATGTTTTTCTAAAAAAATGGAAAAAAATATATGAAAATATATTCATCTGATTCAGATTCTGACAATTAGTCACTTAAAAGTACAAGTTCAACAATATCAGTAGATGGAAATACTGAAAGTGTTGATGATTTTATTAATAAGAAACCTGCTATTGATGATTGGCTACTGGTAAAATATACAGGGTATAAATCCATAAAACAATTTGTTGACCAAAGTCTCAATATTTCTGAAAATGGACTAAACAAAAGAAAAAATACCAAAATTTACACTGCAATGTTCTATTCTTCAATTCCTAATTATAAAAAAATTTAAAAATTGGCTCATTCATCCCTTACTCTCCCCTATAATGTATAGTTGCTGTTTATATTTAATCTGTATATCGCGCCAGCATTTATGCTCTAAAACTAGTAAAAGAAGAGAAAAATCCAAATTCTTTTTTTAAAAATATTAGTATTCAGGATGTCTCAGAACTCCAAGTAAGTCGTTCGGAACTTCGAACGCAAACTCGGAAATACTACCCTAAAGTGTTAGAGAGACTAAAAGTCATAGTAAGGGGCCCAATGCAGAAAACAATGCATAGAGCTTTATTACCCCCAAAAAGAGCACAATAATAATTATAAGAATCACAGAAGGCGGATAAAATTTCACCCATTGCCATTTATGTACGTATGGCATCTACGCCACATGGATATCCGAACATTCTCAGACACCGAGCTTTTTGCTGATGGTAGCAGAAGAGATGATGGTTCGTGCCACCATATACTTGTGAAAATTTGCTGGAGTTTCGTACATAATGGCCGTCAAGAAACCCGAGCAAAAAATAAAGAGGAGATAAATCAGGGGATCTGGGGGGCCATGTGAAAGGACCACCTGCCCAAATCCTTCAACATCCAAACAACGATGTCCCTCATTACGAAGTGAAGGATTAAACTTCAGACAGGTTCTGATGCACATGATTAAACCAGGACCTTACCGAAGTGATCCTGCGCCCAAGGCAGGCTTGCCAAAGCTGCGCACCCCCCACGAGCTAAATGTTTGTTAATATTTCATCGACTCTATGTCCCCAAATAAATAACATCTTGTAATTTTTTTCCACACAGAATTAGCCAATTTTATAATTCTGTAAGCAGGTTCACTAAAAATGATGTATTCTTTTTTATTTGCACAGCAAGTTTCATCAATCAAGTTCTTAAATCTTATTTTATTTTTAGCGGTTATTTCTGTGGCAACCCTCTGTCTGCGTCCTTGACAGGTCCTATCTCTCCAACCCCCTGGGTAAGGCCCTGGAGGGAACATTTGGTAATTTGGTGAGCGCCTCTTTGGAAATCTTTCCTGGTACAATCATACTGCAGCGTGTCCGTTCCCGTTAGCTAGACCATATACGAAGTGAATATCAACCAACTCGGCGTTCGCGAAACGATTCATGATGACAGAACTAAGCTGAAGTCTCCAAAGAAGTACGAAATTACAAATAGGTTCAAAGTAATGGTAGAGAAATATTTACCAAAATAATAAATTTTGAATGTTTTGCTTATATATTTCAAAAAATGAATCCCAAGAAATCAACTCTCTTCATGCAAAAAATTATTACGCCTTAAAAAATTATCATGAATATTATTTCCTTTTTCCCCTTTTAATTTACGGGCGAAATTCATTTCACACATTTCTACGAAACTCGTTTTATATGTGAGGGATCTTAAATTTGTTTCAACTCATAAATGGACTCCAATTATTAAATATGACATTGAAAATGAATTTTCAAAAAATAAATCCTTCTGTGAGTTCCATTTCCCTTAGATCTGATATTTAAGAGGCAGTGCATATTTTGTAAAACTGAAAAAACAAATCTTTCAGAATGAATTGTAAATGTATCAAATTTGTTAATCGTCCATAAAGTGTTTTCTAAAAATTTCATCTGTAGTAAACTTAATTTTTTTTTTGTTTAAAAATGTCTACATAATTTTTGCTCGTTCAATCACAACGAACATCGCCATCGTAAACTTTCCCACCACACTGATGTGACTCCTGAGTGAAACCGAATGGCGATGTAGAACCCTTAAGTAAATTCAAAATGCCCCTTGTATACCTCACTTTCCTTTCTTCTTTCTTCCTCTTAATTTTCTTCTTTTTTTAGTTACATATGCAACAGTAAACATTATGATTTTATAATATTAACAACGCACTCTTAATTTTGCTGGGCAACTGAGTTGCAGATTCCAAATTTAAATGGCCACCCAATTATGACATTGCTGTCACTGATGGAAAAAAATTGAAATGATTCTTCGACCATCAAACACCACCACAAAAAATGACCATGTTTTTAGTTTTGTTTTCACAACTGGTTTTGAAAGATTTTTTTATCTTAAGCATTCTTAAGCATGAAGCAAAACATTTCTGAAATAATAATGAGCAGTAAAATTTATAACATTGTATTTAGATATTTTTTCAGAGTTGGCTCAAGCATCCCTACACTGTGGATCATGTATCCAAATGTCACGACACTATCCACTCATTTCCAGTTCAAAGGGAAGATAAAAGCCCTCTGAGTCTATGTGCTTCCATAGACACTCTCCCATACTGGCAAGTATCTTCATACTGTACCATATCGAAACACAATCTCGAACCTTCCTTTAGGTCAGTTTTATTGTGTTTCTGATTTGAAAAAAAGTAAACGCGTTTGGTAAGAACATCCTCATCATTCCTTGTTTTATTGCCTCAGTTAACTAAAATATCAGTATAAATAGGAATTCAACTGTGAAAGCAAGCTTCCAAAATTGAAAGGTTTCTCTGGCAAAAGATGATCTTGTTAAATTCGTACCTCTACATTCACAATTAAATTAAACCAGAAGAGAATCTCATGAAGTTTTGAACCCGTCGTGTACCGTACCCATTGTAGAAGCATCGTGTCAAAGCGTTTTGATCTGGGGGTATTTTAGTTGGGCTGGACTTGAGTCACCAACACTATACAACGAGAAAATGAAGTCTTTTGAGTGTGTGGACTTTTTAAAAGACCATCTTATTCCTTCAATGGATTACTTCTTTCCTGAAGATGGCATTTTTCAAGACGATAATGCTAGGACTCAACGAGCTCGCAGTATGGATAATTTGTTCTAAGAACATGAAGGTTCATTCACGCACTTGATTTGGTCTCCGCGAAGTCGTGACCTCCATTGAATTCCATTAAGAATCTGCGAGATCTACTTGAAAGGGCATTAAGGTATGATCAGTGGCGGATTTTGACTATATGAATCCACAGGCACAAAATTCTCTTGAGGCCGCTCTAAAGCTAAAGCTCTGAAGCTAAAATTTTAAATTCCCTCCATTATTTTAAGGAATGATGGAATTCATTAAATATTATGATAGATTGTGGCGTGCCAACTTTTCATAAAGCGAACTGCTATTCCAGCATTGTATACTCTTATGAGAAGATTAATGCCCTTATTTTTTATTTTATTTTATTTTATTTTAACGAAAAAGTAAAAGATACGGTTATTGTTTCAAATAAGAATTAAGAAAGATATAAACTGAAGATTCCTTTCATTTGGATTAATTTCGATTAGTCGTGTTCAGAGGCGATTTATAATTCAAATAAATAAATAATAAAATCTCGATAAATCGATTTATATTCGACGATATATCTCGATATTGAAATCTGGTCATCGCCCAGCCCTAGCATAGAGTGGATGAAATATTAACAATATTGTAGCACGTGGGGGCGCACCTTTGGCGGGCCTGCCAGGGGTGCAGGATCACCTCGGTGCGGTCCTGGTTCCTCATATGCATCAGAACCTGTCTGAACATGAATCCTTCACTTCGTAATGAGGGGCACAGGTTGTTTGGATGTTGAAGGATTTGGCCAGGTGTACCATTCACATGCTCCCCCAGATCCCCCGATTTAAGTCCTCTTTATGTTTTTCTCAAGTTTCTTAAAGGCCATTTTATACGAAATTCCAACATATTTTCACTAGTACCTGCTGGCACGAACCATCATCTCTGCTGCAACCATCAGCGAAATGCTCGGTGTCTTTGAGAATGTTCGAATATCCATGTGACTTAGATGCCATACGTACATAAATGGCAATGGGTGAAATTTTATCCGTCTTCCGTGATTCTTATAACTATTATTATGCTCTATTTGGGGGTAATAAAGCGCAAAACATTGTTTTCTCTATTAGGCCCTTACTATGACTTTAAGTCTCTCTAACACTTCAGGGTAGTATTTCGGAGTTTGCTTTCCAAAACGCTTATGATTCCTAACGATGTTCTCTATCTCCCTCCCAAGTTTGTACGCGGAGTTCTAAGACACCCTGTATACTATTCCTCAATATTTTTAAATAAAAGAATTTGGATTATCTTTTTTTCAGTTTTTGAGCTTAAAGGCTAGCGCGATATACAGATTAAATATAAACAGCAACTATATATTATACGAGACTTTCAAATCAATCACTTTGTCTAGCGATATGGGGGCTACCTGAGTTAGAACTGACGACCATAGGGTTTTCAGACATATACTCAGTCAGGTTACTTGACAGTAAAATACAAGGTACAAAGTGTGTCAGTCCGCCTACTCAAATAGTCCTGGAATGATCGAATGTAGTATTTCGAAAGTAACAATTCCATTTAAACACAAAATTTTGTTTTAAATACTACTAATATTCGTTATTCTCAGTAATGAAAATTTACTTCCCATCAGTTGTTGTTTAATTACATAGAATATTTTTTTCTCCTTCTGTCTGAAATTACACAAATCAAAATTCGACTTAAATGCATTACGAGAGAAAGCATTTGTTTCATAAAATTAAATTTGAATACTTATTTTCTCGATGCTGGTCATCGCTGCGATTTATTCAGAATGTGTTTTTAGATTTATCGTTTTTATTGTCATTTTTATTTCTTCCTGCAGTGCAGAATTCCCGAAAGAGCTTTAATATACATTTTATACGCCAATAGCAGACCGTTTCAATATACATTATGATAAAAAATATTGCGTGAATCTTTACTACTTAAAAGTAAATTAAATTCCTGTAACAGCAGTCTGCCAAACTATTAGTGCAATTTTCTCTTAATTGCAAAAAAATATCATGAAAGGATTATTCATCTTTCGCAAAGAATCTCAAAAAGCATGTAAATAAACATTTGTTCGAATCACATTATCTAATGTTTTGCAATATTTAAATTTGACCAAATTACTCACGCTATATACAATTATCCACCATGTCACAAGATGGCTGTGAATTTTCTCTCCGGATTGAACTTGTGTGACTGACACGCAAATGTATTGCTAAGTGGATGGATATTTCAAGTGAATATATGAATGAAGATTATTATAGCTCTGTTTTTGATACATGCTGCACCAAATACATATCGAAATTACAATTTCTAAAGCAGTCAACAAGAGTTTGAAATGCCATTTCCAGATTTTACCAAGAATGCATTTAGACAACCTTATAAAAGTCTTACCAGTATTTAAAAAGAAATAATTTGTAAATAAACATTTTTTTGTGGGCATGGTGCAAGCACCGAGAGATAAATATATATATTTATTATATAGCCTGATATTTTAAAATCGGGCTGGTATACAAAAAATTAGTATAAACATATTGTCTTGTACTTCAGGCGTTCCACCTGCCGAATGAAAAATTTTTTATGTCTGGGTTTAGTCTTCGTTAGACTTCACCAATTTAAGTTGCACTTGACGGAGAAATTCCCTGCAATTTCTTATTCTCCATGCGAAAACAGTGAGTAATATTTGGGATGTTTTTTCGACCACGAAAATCGGAGAGTCATATTTTGCTTAGAAGTTTCTGTATGCTTAATCGAATGAAATATCTTTATGGAGAAATATTTTGGATTTCAGCATGATTTACAAAGTGCAATTTTTTGGATAATAATTAATTTGGTTTTTAACAATATAATTTTTCTAAAGTTAAGAGAAAAAATAAATTTCTTTCACTACAATTTTTTTTATAAAAATAGAAATGAGGATACTTCAAAATATGTATCATAATATTAATACTGATCTTGGAAGAGGAATTTTAAATTTTGAAAGGCAATTAATAATTCTTGGTATCAAAATTAATTACACGCTACTTTTGATATGTTCAACAATTTTGATTGCTAACAGTCCTGAAAGACTATTTCGTTAATGGTGAACTGTGAAAGAATTAGATTTAAGTTATTGGTTTTTTCACTTTTACTCCAATGAATACAACCACTTTTTACTTAAGTAAATTTAAATGCAGATATTTTTCTATATATCTTGAAATTTAAATTAAATCATGTCTTTTATGTAGTAAAATCCATTAAAAGAAATATATCTGTAAAATGTACTTTTGTTTCTTTTTGACAAATTTATCAAAATACCATGAATACTTATTATTTTCCTCAGTAAGTAAGAATTAAGTAAGAAGTAATATTTTATACTTGGTGATGCATACAGAAAATTGCCATTATATTTAATATAGCCTTCTTCTGAGATGGGCTTTAAAGTTCATACACCTCAGCTTTGTTTATTAAATTTATTGTAGTGGATGATTTTGTTGTTTTATGCTGTATATCATTTTTTGTCCAAAGAATATAAATCTCTTAAATTTAAAATATACCAATTTTCTATATCTTAAGGATTGTGTTTAGTTATGTCTTTCACGCAATGAAAACGAGGAAAATTTTTATATTATGCAAAAGGATTGCTTCATTTTCTGAATTTATCGGAATATCATATGTATTCTTTCTTCAGTAATATGTTTTTTAATATTTAGAAACCCAATGCATTATAACATTTATAAAATACAGAGATACACATATTTAAAATTACATATTTACTAGGTAATAAAGTTTTAAAAATATATCTGGTTAATTACAGATTGTTTCACCTAGATTCATTTTTTAATTGATGCAAAAATACTTCATAACATGGAAATATTTGCTCAAATAAAAAGGTTTAGATAAAATTTATGTAAACCAGAAAGGTCATCGTAATTGTTTGATAGACAAAACAAATTAAATTTTATTACAAATGAAATTAAACGGTTCTTACCAATACAGTAGTTTCATCGTTCATTTGTTTTATTCTAAAGATGAATTCATAATTCCCTTAAGAGATATCCAAATAATCATAATTAAAAGGTAACTTTTGTTTCTCCATGATGCTATAGCTTAGACAAAAATCGAAATCTAAACTAAGCGCGCTCCTATGACATCATTCAGAAGCAAGTGTAGTCACGTGACGCTGAGAGCCAATGAAAAGCGACTTCAATCCAAACAATAGTAGGATCTGTAAATATGCTATGGGAATGTAACCTCTGCTTCTTCTTACCTACGAAATTATGTTTACCAGCCCGGAAATAAAACTCCAAGCTTTAAATAAAAAGTATTGACGAAATTTAGTGTTCTCGTAATCTCTGCTAAAAATAAAATTTTATATATGAAAAGATTTTATAAAAATAGTGGTAAAACTTTTATATACACCCATTCAAAATTATAGCTTTAGGATATGCAGGGCCTAATTGAAAAAAGATATCAACTTTTGTTCTTAAGTTTCAAGTATAGTGTTTTGCAATCTAAGTGCTTGGAGATTAGAAAAGTCCAGTTGAAGTGTCCTCCCCGCGACTTTCTCGTATACTAATACAATATGGCGAGATTTGTGCTTCGTAGTTTAGTGAAGGAAAACCAGCTGTTAAACGATGTAATTAATCCTCAAAACAAAGTTTCGGTCCCCTTTCTGACTGTGATTGTCAGAATGTTTTTAGGTTTAGGCTTGTGTTTCTGCGTATCAAACTATTTTAAGGAGGGATATAAAGAACCACTTTTCTGTTATTATTTCTTTCTATTCTTGACGGAATTTTTCATCGAACAGTTGTTAACCATACAAAAATGCAAAATATCAGGGTTTTTTTAGAAAAAGGGAGTATAAATTTTAACAGGTTTTTAAATAAATTTTGCTTGTATTTGTGGTATTCATGAAATACGTACCACAGAAACGCTTAACTTTAAATCGAAGAGATACAGAAAAATTATCTAAAATAATTTGTAGAAAGGCACAGTTCTCTGGATTTGTATATTAGCTGAATAATGTCGAAACTAAAAAAAGTTCATTCTTGGAAATCTTTATAGTTCATTGGAAACGCTCTATTATAAGTCTGAAATCAATTTTATTTATATTAATATAATTCAATTTTTTTTCACTGATAATTATTTATTCTGAGAGCGGAATTAATTTTCATTTATTATAAGCAAATTGAAAAATAATTTTGCAATTTTTTTTTCACTCATAACTCTAAGCATAATATATTATACTTGACTATCTCATTTAGTGTTGGCAAGAGCAAAACTTTTCACTGCAAAAAGGTTTATAGAAAAGTTTAAATTTTTTTTCAACTTTAACATTTTTTTATTAATAGAGTATTGTAAATATGTCAAACTATTGTGATGTTCTTTTTTGAATTAAAGCCTTTTTTATGGTAAATTTAGCGAAAAATAAGTATTTCAATCAGTTTTTCAAATTTGGCCTTATTTTAAAAAAAGGTTTGGCTATTTCGATCTGGCAACCTTGATAGTGGTAAAACTTTTAAAAACGCAAGTATTCACAAGGATGACTTTTGGAAGGGCGGGGCGTAATTGAAAAAATATCAATGTTTCTTTTAAGTTTCAGTTCTAATTTTTTTTAAATTTAGGTCTTGGAGTTCAGAAAAGTCCATTGGAGTGTGCTGCCCTCGACTTTCTCGTATACTAATACAATATGGAGAGGTTTGTGATTCGTAGTATATTGAAGGAAACTGATTATGCATCTTGAACGTCTTCCTTTATTCTTTCCATTAGTGTCTATGGGAAAATAAACTCTTTTTCTTCTCATCTATGAAATCTATCTATATATTCTATATATAGACAGATTATATCCTATCCTATCTATATCCTACCTATATATTCTCCTTATCTTATGTTTACCAGCCATGATAAAAAAAATTCCAAGCTTTAAACGAAAACAAATCACAGTATTCCAACGTACATTATTAAAATTAAAGTCTCCTATCTTCAGGAAAAATATTTTGTTGTTGGGGTCAAAAATGAATTTTCTCAAATTAAACCAATTGATGCCGGCGGGGCATAGGGATCGAAATCGGTTCAATTTATTTTCTTTGTTCATAAATGATATTTCTAGACCATTCAATTCAATGTTATTGCATGTATGCAGACGACACTGCAATACTGGCGAGGAATAAAAATAATAACTATATACAAATTGCACTTACTAAGCATCTGAAAACGCTTGAGGACTGATTTATGAAATGAAAAATCGAAATTAATGTTGAAAAACACGAAGCAATCCTGTTTAATAAATCAACAACTAAAACTAGCTTCTCCCGCTTCCTAACTCATAATAAATACATCCCCTGGTCTCAGGAAGTTGAATACCTTGGTGTCATTTTAGACAATAAATCAAAGTGGGAATTACTCTTTCTCTATATTAAAAAGAAATTCCGAGACCCAACTCGTAAATTTTACCCCTTAATTTCTCGGAAATCCAATATGATTAAGGAAAACACAATGCTTATTTACTCATACTATTTACGTCCAGTTTTATCATAAGCATTGCCTGTCCTGTGTGGGAACACGCAACAAAGTCTAACTTAAAAATAATTGAAGTACAGCATAATTTAATAATCATGCAAATTTGTAAAACCGAATGATTCATGTCTAACACTGAACTCAGAAAAGCATTAGACAACCTCTCGTTCAATAATTTATCAAAATAATTTCAATAACTTTTTCAATAGTCTTGCGGATCACGATACTGAAGCAGTAAAATCCATTCCAATTTATCAACCTAATCCAAAAATTAAAAGATTTAGAAACATTCTCCTGTAAACTCCTCATCTGCAACTTTTTGCACCTTCATTTAAATATATGCTTTTTGTTATTTTTAATTTATAAATTGCCTTTTACTTTTGAAAAATCTTTCTTCCACCTCTTGTCAACTACCTTCCCCGCACACTAGTGTTCTTTAAACATCGATAGTTCTATTATCGATAATGTAGTCGATAGTTTTCCCAAACTATCGATAGCATCAAAATAAGCGAGATTCAAAACTATTGAGAGTATCGATAGGTTTCTCCCCGGCGATACTATCGATAGATGTTCTTCCACAGTCGATAGTTTAGAAACTATCGATAGTTCCAGTCGATATTTTCAAATGCGACTATCGATAATATTGCCCAGGAGAAAAATATTGATACTATCGATAGTTTTGAGAAAGTCAATACTATCGATTGTTTCAGTCGATATTCAGAAAACCGATACTATCGACTTGGATTCGAAAATATCGATAGTCTATCGACGTTTAAGGATAACTACCGCACACTAAGCAGATAGAATCTCAGATCTAAAAATAGTGGTTGAACTTCTATAAAAACGCCTATTCACAATTAAATATTTTATTTTATATAAAAATTAAACTGTCTGAAAACAATGATCCTGATAAACTTGAACATTACTGGGCATACCGAAGAAAATATTTTGGTTTATATTTTAACTTATTTTTCAAAAAACAATTCTCTTGTCATGAATGTATGGAGTGTAAAATTGTGTTCGTGAATGAATATGATTTAGATAGACGCTTTTAAACAGTAATGATATAAACTGTTAAGTTCAAAACTCAATATTCAGACCAACTGAATATTGAACTGTGTTTTACTCCCGCATAATATACACAATTTTTTGTTCTATTATGGTATAAAATCCAGTAGAAGTTGTGAAAAAAATTAAATATTATTTGCATTTTTACAATTTGAATTGTACACTACTTATTGATAAGTTCTTTATATTTAGGCTTGCACACATCTTTTTAAAAAAAATTCTTTACATCAAATACAGTTTATATCAAATATAATATTGAAAATTTAACTAATTAACTTTTGAAAATGAAAAATACAAGAAAAGAAGAGTGTTTCTCTCTCATCTGAGTCATTTTGATAAAAATTTGTCTAAACAGTGTGAAATAATTCAAGTCAGAATGTCATTTATACAGGGTGTTTCGAAACTCATGGGCAAAAATTTAAGGGGTGATAGAAAACACCTAAACAAGCAATTTTCACCATACTATGCATGGGCGGAGAGCAAGCGGCGAACCACTAGACGGCGCTGTAATGGAAAGCATAATGTTCGAGTTTTCTTACACATCGTCATTTCTACCGTGGATTTCAGAAGGCATGGAGACGTATAGTAATCAGGAAAAGGCAGACATGCATTATATGTATGGTCTTGCGAATGGGAATGATTTGGACGCCGAAAGACTGTAGAGGCAGAGTTTCCCGAGAAGACACGTGACAGACTGAAAAATCTTCGAGCGATTGCATCGGTGCATGTGTGAAACGGGATCCTTTGTCACCGGCATGCATGATACAGGGCGTGGCAGGAGTGTTCGGACGCCACAAGTTGTCGAGGACATTCTGCAAGGAGTGAGAGATCGTCCGGATATTAGTATGCGAGGGTTTCCCATGCCGTAAATGTGCCCAACTCCCCTACGATGTACAGAAAGTTCAAGCCTTGATACCTGCAGATTATGCGCCACGTGTCGAGTTTGCATGTTGGTTTCTGCAACAGATAGCAGCGCAGCCTGATTTTAGTGCACATGTGTTATTCACGGATGAAAGCACCTTTACTCGAGAATGCATTTGTAATACGCACAACTTTCATGTCTTCTTTTGAGCAGTTTCTGTAATTTTGCCACACATGCTATCAATAAAATTATTTAGTACCTCCTCTATCCTTTTGGTGTTTCATTCTTTCATGTGACAGTAACGGAGACCTCCTAGCGGTTCACCGCTTGCTCTCCGCCCATGCATTGTATGGTGAAAATTGCTTGTTTAGATGTTTTCTATCACCCTTTCAATTTTTGACCATGAGTTTCGAAACACCCTGTATTTACCCCAATCCATTTAAATTATGTTCAGTCATTGTACTAACCTTGTATCATCTTGTTAAAGATATTCTGAGTAGATGCTTCAAAAATGTATTTTTTTCCATTTAATTTGCCGTTTGACTATATAAATTTTGGACATTTTTCCTTAGTCTTCCATCAAATAAACCTCTCAGTTGAATGCTGCCATTTCATATTTAAAGAATTTTTTTCTGCGAAAGGCCTTGATCTATTATTTAAACTGTTCATAAATATACTGATTTTAAGTGTTGCATTTAACAAACAGTAAAGCGCCGTTTATACCTTTCTTATTTATACGTCGTTCCATAACGGTCCCAATTCATTCGTATACATTGTAATTCGTTTCGATAATACGTCTTTTCACTTTTGCGTCGTTTTACGTCTGAAGACGTATAAAGGTGCTTTACTGTATAATGCATACGAATGAATTGGGACCGTGTTGGAACGACATATAAATGGGAAACGTATCAACGCTACTTTACTGCATATAAATTTCATTAATATTTGTAGTTTTGTAAGAAAATATGAATGCAGAAACAATTTTACAATATATAATACATTTTCATATGTCCTGCATACACATTTTAATATGTGATAAGGTTTATGTCTATACAATGTTTTCTAGCTAAATTTTTTTTAAAATAAAATAATGCAGTATTATTTTGAGTATTTGCCATTTATTATAACTTCTTCCTATAAGACTTGATTAAGGTGTTTAATTTGTAATTAAAGTTAAAAAAATTCAGAAAAATCATCTTCACAAGTGATTTTCTTTTATAGAACTTACATTCTTTCAGTTAATTTGAATAATTGCGCCTTGAATAAGATTAAATGTAAATGATTTTATTTTTAAGTTTAAAAGATTCTAAAAGAGATAGTAAATATTTCTTTCGTTAAGAAAATTCATTTCGCGTGAAATAAATAAAATTTTAAGAACTAAAAGAACATTTTATTGAAAAAGGAGTAAATATAACTTAATAATTTGAATTAAACTTTATACCTCTTGAATTATAAATTCACAAGTTTTAAATTGTTCGTACTCTACAAAAAAGGAATTTTTATTATTTTAAATGATATTAATTTTTTTAAATTAGTTAATGTGAAAATTATATTATATCAGAATTATAGTGTTTAGGCCGTTTTTAAAAATCATCGAAACATTAATTAAAAATGCACCATATTGTTTACTATTATCATATCGTACACCTATTATTTACGTCATTATAATAACAAACAGGGATTGTTTTTGTTGCTGTCTACATTGGAATGACGTATTTGGTTAGTTTTGTAGTCGAAACTTAATGGCGACACAGACTATGAGGAATGGAATGTTAAATGAGTTGCCGTTAATGCCTGTGGCATCATCTCCAGCCGTGTTTTAAACTGCAATTGTATGCAGATCTAATCTGCCTACTTTGGTGATGTCATCCGTGGACCAATGGCAAGCAAGCTACTGGACTCTTTAACGGCATTCCCACCTGTTCACTCTCTCACTTTTGTTATCATCTCACCGCGCGCGTCGTCGTATGATGCAATGGTTTCATTTATGTTTTTAATCTAATTGTTGTTGTATTAAATATGTTTTCCTTCTAAAATCATCTTCTTATTCTGTATGTACCTGCACTGTGTCGCCATGAATAAACCCTTCTGAAGTAAGAAAGTGCACATGTTTAAGAAAGTGTGAAGTGCTGAGTTCTTGGTAGCTAAGACATTGTAATCGCTCTTCACCCTGGCTGAGATTTATTATGCCTTGCACGAGCTCATGTCTTTGTCGTCTATATCAGTATCCTCATCTCCTTCTTTGGTAAATTAATAATCCCGGAGTCTAGGGTAAAAACGTTACATACCTGTGGGAATGAAACCTTTAGCTTGAATTGCATGCCATCTGAGTCTTAGTGCCTTGTCACTTCTACTCAGATTGAGCGTAAAAGGAACTAGGGGGACATAGACTATTATTATAGGAGAATTAGAAAAATTAAATTCATTAATAATACGGAAGTTAATGACATTCAGTATTAGTTATTTGAGACGAATCGGCTTGCAAGTAGAGCAGAGTTGTTAAGGTATATCTTCTCTTGTTAAGATATTTAATGAGAATATCTATAAGGTAATGCGGAAACTTCATTGATCAGCTTTAAACGAGGCTATTGTGCCACATCCTTTTAAAAGCTTTACGGACATCTAAAAACACACCTCTTGTGTATAATTTGTTTTTAAAACCATTAGTTATAGCTTTGGCAACACGAAGCAGTTAATGAATGCAGCCATAGTTTAGCCTGAATCCATATTGTTCATCAGGAAAGATATGAAATTGTTGGGATTCATCTTGCAGTCTATCCAGGAAAACTTAATCGCTGCAATATTAGGGTTTAAGGAAGATCATATAAGACATTTAAATGCTCAGTTGGAAATCATCTGAATCTTTAGTGAGACGTAAGAACAACTTGAACATTTTCATCCTGCTTCTCGCTGAATTTTGAAATAACATATTTTGCATGCAGTCGTATGTAAGAACACATCGAATAATTGGAATTGACATAGTGAACCTATGACTCTTTCAAAGCCTAATGAGCCCTCTCGTAAACTGTGATTTCAGTATGGTTTTTTTCTGTTAATTGTTTTTATTCTTAAGTCATTTTTTACTCTACAAGAATCCAACAATATACAGGACTACGAAAATTATCACATAGCAAAATACAGGACTATAATATCATTCCATGTGATGATCATTTTAAAATGCTTCAGCAATTATGAAATTTCATTATTTTATATACAAAAAAGTAAATAAGTTTAAAAAATGCTACACAGTTTTCATTCATTTAAGATATCTGACTACGTCTGAAAGACAGTTTTGGTTCAAAAATTTTTTATTGTTTTACTTGAGAGCCATTTTTAATAAGGTTTATTTTACTTTCACAGTAAATAGAAATGGCTGTATAGAGCTTTCAATAAAACGTGATAGCCGAAAACAAATATATTTTTCATGAAAAATAGATAAAAACTTGAAAAGCATTTTTTGAAAAACTTGTATTTTGTCAAGAGTTTCATATGCAGAACATGGTATATCTGAAGATTATTCATAAATTTTATTGAAATTTTGTATTCAAATTGCCTTTAGCGTCATAAAGGCAAAGAAGTAGAAAAATGTTGTGAAATCAATAGTTTCTGATTTAGAGCTGCTTAATGTTATTTATACCTGTGCATTTTGTGAAATTTTGAATATGAGAGTACTTGATTTACCATAACATTCCTGCAAATGTAATTATTTTTTAGATTCGAGTTCATTGCCTTCACCATAGCTGAAAATGTTTTGCGTAGATAAAGAGCGTAGTAGAGTGCGTGGCTTTTTCTTGCAGGTTTCACCTAAATTGATCCATTTTTATGAATCTCAATTCTCAAAGAATTTCCTGATTTATAATATTCATTGCTTTGAGCCACACGGACAACAAAAATGAAAGAGCTTTTTCAAAAATTTGTGTCCGTACGCAGTACGACAAGTTAAATCATATTTGACAAAAGTTTTGAAGCACTTATTAAATAATTTCCTTGTTCTCATTTTAAGGAAACATGAACAATGTCGCAGAGAATAATCAGTATCTTCTTCATGTAATTTTCATGATCTCATAACGACGTCAATCATAAAGAATTCTTCGAGAATGTTCAAGGACGAAAATTTGTTTCCCATGCGAGGCAAGCGCCTCTAACGCCTGTGCGAAAAATGATGACAGTTTACATGAAAAATTCCGTTGGAATCTACACAGGGGCCGGGAATTGTGTCACGTTCAAGAGACACGAAGGCATTAAATGTTTCATTTTGTTTCTTCACCTTCCCAGAACTACTAGTATACTCTTTATAACGGTCTTTATTGTTTCTATGCTCATGTAATGAAACAGCATATTGCAATGATCATTTGCGCTTCAGAATTATTCCAATTATATCACGATCGGCAACAATGAAATGAATCGACGACGATTCTCCGGTATTATGGATCTACATCTCTGAAAGCTATTTATCAATTATTATCTTTAGAGACAAAAAGGGAAAATCAAAAAGTTCTATTCTATCGAAGTTCGAGGAGATATTTGAAAAAATGTGCAAATTTCAAAATGTGTTGGCAGTTGTGGCAAATGCGATATTATATTAAATGCCATCTGCTGCCTCTAGATGGCGTTTGCGCAACCTTGTTACTAGGTAATTTTGGATGCTTATCATATGCCTGGCCTACCCTTTTATTTTTGCCAGATATTTTTGAAACACCCTGTATAATCGAAATCTACATACTATTTGCTTACTTGAAAAGCGGAGTAAAACTCACATAGCTTATTAAATGCATTTCCGTAAAAAGAAATTCGATTTTATACGATCTTCATCGCGTACGATACCGAACGATTTGTTGAAAGAGATGGAAACACTTTATAGTCTGATAATTTGTATAATGCAATGTCAAAGTAATTTTGAATATTTCAACGGCTGCTAATTTATAGATAATAAAGGTTTTTTCACAGCGGAGAAACCCCTGGTTATTTTAATTTAAATCAAACACACGAACAAACTTCCTAAATTAAATTACATAATTTTGAAAATTGATTATCAATTAAAACTTTTTAAAATTAAGAGTGTTTTGAAGCTACTTAAATTAATTGAATAGACACAAATTAACTTTATTTTTATACAAAATGTTATTTTTCTATATTGGATTATTTATAATCTTCTTATCATATTTTAAATTCATTTCTCATTCTTGTAGTACTTCTTCAGAGATGAAAATGGTCAAATACTGAATTTTTAAACATAAAATTCGGATAAAAAATATTGTTATTAATGTATATTGATCGAGAATAACCAATATGCAGTGGAATATTGGTGAAAAATATTCCTAAATGAAAAATATTCCTATTTCGAAATATACGACGCATCCTAAGTACATCGTTTTACTGCGGAAATAGAAAATTTAATGTAACCCCAAAACTACTGGAGCGAAAGAGCTGAAATTTTGTGTGAGTTTGTAAAATATTTTTCTGCGTCGATTGTTGAAAAAATTTATTAGTGTTGCTGTTTAAAAATTTTGAGAATCAAATTTGATCAAATAATTCATGCACTCAAAATTATATTAAGATAAATTCCAGAGTTATGGTCCTATCTCTACAGGGAACGGCAATTTAGAGTGCCTTCGAGAGATTTCTATGTGACTTCATATCCTAACGGAACAGGTATAAGAAGCAAGTTACTCAAAGAAGGAATGAATCATCTTTGGAGCTTCGACAGCAGTGCAAGCTGGTGAACTGATAGACACTGAGCGCTATTGAAAGTACTGTTACTGATATTTACTAATGATCTCTTCTCTAATTGTGTTATTTCTTTATGAATGTACCCATTAGTTTTCTTAGCTTTGCTAGGTTTTGCTTTCTAAAATATTCTTGAAAGAGTCATTATTTTTTATTATTATCCTGCTTGTTGGACTACATTTACGTACACCCACCGGACGATTTTCATAACATTGGTGGCAGTGGTGGGATTTGGATTTTAATGTGAATGCTTGTGGCCATAGCAATGGACGTAGGGTTGGTGGTTATTGCGAAAATTACCGGTTTTCGGTTATTCCGGTTTTTTTTCACCTCCGATTTAATCTGGTGGTTATAACCGCTCAAAATATCTGGTTTTCAATATAACCGGTTTTAGGTTTTTTTCTATAAAAAACAAGCGCCGTTTGTAGACAAAATTTTTTATTAACATTGTTTTCACAAGAAATCAATCCATTGGCCAATATTTAACTGTTCATAAAAACTCTTTTAGTAATCCGCCAAACAACAGATGCCTCGAGGAAGCGGTTATCGTTGATTGTCCTAGGATGATAATATTCAAAGCTTCATAATTTGTTAAATTTTATTCTAATCAAACCTAAAAGCGAGCCTATCTTGAGATCGGGTTTTCTTACCCTGTTATTGGATTTAAAAAATAACCGGTTATAACCCGGACAAAAAAAACCATAAAAACAGGTTAGCCGAAAAAACGGTAGATTTTTCCCATCCATAAATGGACGAATAATTCGAGAAACTGCTCACCATGACGGCAGAAATGAAAGCTGGACAGGAAGAAATGAAAGATCGAAAAGAAGAGACTGAAGCCGGATTGGACAAGAAAATGAAATCTGAACAGGAGAGAATGTTGGCGAGAGGAGATTTTGTTGTGTTTTCGATGTAACGCGAACGTCGAAAGCTTGAGATTCGAGAATACTTTACCTTCCAGTCTAAATGCAAAGTGCTTAATGGCGCTATAAACTGCTAGCAGTTCTCTGTCATACGTGCTATTAGCTTCGGTAAGCGTCAACCTACGAGAAAAGAATGCTAAGGGCCTGATATCACTGCCAACTTGTTGCTGCTGCACCACACCAATCCCTATACGTCAGATATATCTACAAATAGTACTAATTTGCCATCCGGATGGGTATAATTAATTTAGGTGAGGCCTTTAATGAGGGTGCAAAGCTCATATTGTTGCAACGCCGTGTGCAGAATGAACCGACGATAGAAATTAACCATTGTCGAAAAACGTCGCAATGCGCGAGGTGTTGTCTTCTTGTGATAGTTTACCAACGCCAAAACTTTAGTTGGTCGGGATTGATCTCTTACTGGATATCAAGCAACCTGAAAACAGTAATTCATCTACTCCAAAAATATATTTATTTGTCTTCAAAAGAAGACCTTTTTACATTCAGGAGTTCAAAGACCAATCCAAATCCGAAAGATGCGACAGTTCGTCAAAGGAAGCAACCAGAATGCCATCTAAAGAGGCCAAACATGGCTTTCCTTGCAGAGTCTCATCAATAAACCTTTGGAACGTCTGACCTGCGTTTCCCAAACTAAAATGCATATATAAGTATTCAAACAAACCTATTGGGGTAATCACTGCCGTTTTCGGAATGTCGCTTTGCTCAACAGGGTGATATACGCCTACGATACACGCCTTTTCAATCGATCTTTGATGATACACGCCTTTCAAATTGATATTATTGAATATGAGCCTCATAGAGGTTTCAATGGAAACTAAGTCAACGACCCCGACCCTGGCGACAAAATGATGCATCTAGAAAATTCAAGAATTAGGGTGCTATATCAACTGGGAACGTCAATTTAGGAAACCTTCGAGAGATTTCTATGTAACGTCACATCCTGTCGGAAGAGATACGAAAAGGAAGCTACTCAAAGAAGGAATCAATCGTCTTTGGAGCTTCGACAGCAGTGCCAGCTGGTGAGCTGATTGAAAGTGTTGTTACTGATATTTATGAATGATCTGCTTTCTACTTGTGATATTAATTTATAAAAGTGCTGATTAGTTTTGTTATCTGTGCCATGTTTTGTTTTCTGTAATATTAATATTCGTAAATAAGGAGTCCTTATTTTTTCATAGTCCTGCTTGTTGGGCTGCATTCACGTACATCCACCGGACGATTTTCGCAACAAAGTGTTTTCACTTATGGCACCCCTGCTCTTGGTTTTTGCTTTGTTTCCTTCGATTTCTTTAAAGGCACTGAAAACATTTGGAGTTGATACTCTGTCAAAGAATTCATTTATCAGCTCGGCATTCAGTTTTTGGGGGTAATTTTCTCTTCGGGTTTTCTCGATGCGCCTTTACAGACTCATTTGGTCTTTGTGCCTCTAACCGAAGCAACTCTAATTTCCCCCACGACATGCAAAGAGTGAGCTTAATTTACTCAATCTGAGTATTGATTGTTTGTTCAAAAAGAACAGGTGAAAAATTGAATAAAATTCTTAATTCCACTGATATGTCTTTTACAAAAGATTATCTAAAATTTGAATTTTTGCAAAGTTTGGTCATACTACTGCGAGTAGGAAAATATTATCCCAAGCACTGATTGATTCGAACCCGTGACCTATTGACTGTAACACTTGAACCTGTTGTGTTGTTTATTCGGGGTGACACGGTAATAAACTCGATGTCAGCTTGCCTGAGAACAAATGGGCAACCTTACCCATAAAAAAATACCCACCCCTCAAGAATGTGATTTGGAGAAAGGGGAAGAATCTACTCAAGCAAGTTTCCTGTGCCTATCTGAACCAAATAAACGGAATAGCAAATATTAACGCTTATAATTTAAAAAAAAAATAATTTAAAAAATAATTAAATGCGAAAAAAGTATTCGGACACAAATGAAATGAGAAATGTAAATATATATATCACACCAATAACATATTATTTACTACAAACTGTATTTTAAACGAAATATTAAAATATAAAGTTTCAGCGTATTGTCTCGTACTCGTATGTTTGCAATAACCGCTATCCTTATATTGGACATTAATAATAATAATACAATCTTACAAATGTTAGCTTCGAATTTGTAACTCGCAGGTTTTGATAATTCATTCTTATCAAAACCGAACTTATGTGTCTTTAACAACTCGGATATAAAAGTCCAAACACCATATAATATGAAAACCGCAATCAGAATCGCACGAATAAAACATTTTAAAAACCTAAATAAAATTCTTTTTAGTTAAAATATTGGTTATAGCTTTATAAAAACGACTGAGTATTTGATCGGAATAATTTCAATCTGAAATATCTCTAATTTATTCGAAATGCTTTGCATCTTCCATTAGCTATAAGTCTGCATTCAAGTTAATCCACTTATTCTGGCTAGCAAATATCAAAAGTAAAGAAAGATTATAGGAAACATTTAAGTGTTCAGTTGGAAATCACCTGAGTCTTCAAGCTCGTTTAATGAGACATAAGAACCACTTGCATATTTTCATCCTGCTTCTATGTGACATTTAAAACAACATATTATGCTGCTTAATAGTAACTTGATTTTTCGAACACCAATATTGAATTTTATGAAAGTTGAGTATCATGAGTACCTATGTGTACTTATAAATTAAATATATAATTAAAATTGCAATTTTAAAATTGCTACTCTAAGATTCAAGTTTTAAAAATATTTATTTATGAAAACCTCTCATCATTTTGTTTCTATTAAAGAACAACAGAAATTCTGCTCACTGCAAAGCCAACGTATTTCAAAATCTTAAGGTTATTCAACCGGAATTTCCATATAAGCTGCCTTAGATATCTGGTTTTAACGTTGAAAGAAAAATTACACTACGTTTCGTGCATACGAAGTTAAAAATTATTTGCAAAAAATACTCATATTTCCTCACAATATTCATTGTGTTTACTTTATTATAATGCATTTCTCTTACATTGTCATGTATTCTGTACGTTTCCTATCATTTGGTTGAAAACTCTTTGCGTTATAAGCAAAGATTACGAGATAAAATTTGGGATTTTTTAAAGACACTTTTATATTTTCTCCAATACACGTGCTATTTTTACGAAAATGCACGTAAGCAATATCCAGAGGAAATAAAACCATTGATGAAACTTCATATATTTATCAGCATTCTATGAAGCTGTGTACAACAAAATCCCTTTTCGTCTTCATCAATTTCAAAACAGACCCCTTAAATGCCCACGTGACAAAATCATCACTATAAAAGGTTATTGCTAAAATATATAAATCATACTATTCTCGGCAATCAATTTTGAAACATTGCATTCAAATTCGCTCCAAATACTTCTATTTTTACATTACATTCATTTGACCAGTAGTGTAATTCTCCAGATAGTCATCATAGATGTCGACACATTTGTTCCGTCAGTGCACCAACATATTGAAACCAGCTTAGATGATATCAGAGTCAAGGTCAGGGATGGGGAACCTTTCTGCACCGCAAGTACCATTAAAGGCTTCATTAAGGCATAAGGCCGAAGAGCAGAATCTTATGGGTTATTGCTCTGTAATTATTATTATATTACAGACGAATTGTTAATAAATGGTAAGGCAGCAAAAAAACTCAAGAAGACCACAGGGCGCAGTTTCCCCATCACTGGTCAAGTTCATGGATCCACGTAAAGACGCCTTGCTGAACTTTGTCATCGGTTTTGAAGGTGCTTCCCAGGTGCTCTTTCAACGATCCGAAGAGACGAAAATCATTTGGTGCTAAGTCCGGGCTGAAAGAACGGTACTCCAGTAATTACCAACGGAAACTCTGTACCATTAATGATACGCGTAATTGAGGACGCATGAAGCCAGGTAATCCATACACTTTCATTAGTTGTCAATGAATTTCAGATAGGGAAGTTTACTTCGGAAGCAAAACCTTACCACACTTTTGTCTTCAATCACTGACCACTTTTCCGTCAACGTTTTCATCTTCTAAGTGAGACTTCTGAGCACTACCGAATAACTAGCTCCATATATCGTGGTTTTCGGACGCTGAGACGGTCTCAGCTGCCCAGACAAGGAATTTAATTATCATATAGCTATTATTCAAAAAGACATAATAAATTATGCCTTACAAGTAAAATAAATTATAATATGAAGGGGAATATTAAATTATATATATACTTACATTCCGTGATATTGTAAACAAAAAAACTACTCTGTTAAACAAAAATTGCTAGTTAACTATTTCTTTGTTGCTCTTGCTAACTAAATTGACTTAGAACGAGTTTTTATTTAAATAAAAAGAAAATTAACTAGCATGGAAGTAAAAAAACATTAAAAATCTGTTCTCTGGTGGAATATGATGTAATAACAGCAACCAAAAATTAATCATCCTGTTTTACATATTCATCAGGTTAGAATAAATGTATTTACTAAAATTTAAGAAACTTTTCGGATACATTGTATTTTCACTCAAAAAAGCGGTTCTCAAAAAGCATTGAAAAGTTTTCTCAAAAATTGTAGCAAATGCATTCCTTTACAATACTATATATTTTAAATTTTATTCACGTAATTTCTCCCCGTCCGCCCTACCTTTGCAGCCGGGATGGACTGAATAACACGTCATCCACGAAATCGTAATTCGGACACTTTGGCAGACGCATTATAGCCCCCATTACGGGTGATACATGTGATGCACACTCAGACTTAGGTACGACCCGTCATCGGAGTGGAAGTTATTTGATCACCCACACATTATTGTACTCACCAGGGAAGCGAGAACCTGCTCAGCTATACGGTAACTTCTCATCCTCTTATTTGAGATACCCCATTGGATTAAAAAGTTGGGAAGAAATCTGCAATAGTTTGTCTTTGTGGCGCCCCCTAGGAGCATCATTGCCGTCTTGCCCTTTACTAGTGATGCCACTGCATCGAATGTGTGGGACAGGTTAATTCAGACGCGAATGTTATGACAAGGAATAAAAAATATTATTTTCTGCATCGCTTCTTTTCAATCATTTTATCTAATTCACAGAGTTCCAAATCTAACTGAAAAGGAAAAAAAGGCTCAAGTTACATTTTTCAGATTATTATTTATTTTCGTGTTGTTCTGAGAGAACTAGATTGTCTTTCTAATTTACATCATGCTACAGCTTTTTTTTCTGGTCAATCAAATAAAAATATTTTGCACATAAAATTACATTTTTTTAATGTACAGGGTGTTCATTAATTATTGTCGGGGTTTCCGTACCTCATAACTTTCGAAAAACAAATATTACGCAAAAACCGATTATGTATTCGTAAATTACAACTCAAAGAATTTTATTAATGATATTAAAAAGATTAGTGAATTTGCACATGGCTGCCCTTCGTGGCTCGTAACACATCGAGACGAAATTCGATTTCCCTCCAAGTGTTCTCCAGCATTTGTGGGGTATCATTTTGGATCGCAGCCTTACGCATAAAAAATATCCACCCCTCCAGAATGCGTGTTTAGGAGAAAGAGTCGGAGACTAAGGGAAGAATCTACTCAAGAAAGTTTCTTCTGCCTATCTGAAAAAAATAAACAAAACAGCAAATATAACGGTGAGAATTTAAAAAATAATTAAATGCGAAAAAA